>CAUYON010068860.1:0-13677 GCA_963573935.1 Arctocebus calabarensis
CGCCTGTAGTCCCAGCTACTAGGGAGGCTGAGGCAAGAGAATCGCTTAAGCCCAAGAACTGGAGGTTGCTGTGAGCAGTGTGACGCCACGGCACTCTACCCAGGGCGATAAAGTGAGACTCTGTCTCTACAAAAAAAAAAACAAAAAAAAACCCCAACAAATGTCTTTCAAGAATTTCATAGCGAAATCGAAATCAAGTTTATTGTAGATCACTACTGTCTAATAGAAATATAATGCCAGTCAGGTATTCTTAAGTTTTCTTGATGCCATATTAGAAAAGCAAGAAAGATATAGGTGAAATTAATCTTAATATTTATTTAATATAATGTAACAAAAATATTTTAAAATGCAGTTAAAATTAAAAGTTTGCGTTATTTTACATTTTCCTTTATAGTAAATTTTTGAAATCTGGTAGGTATTTTATACTAATAGATCACTTCTATTTGGACTAGCCACATTACTGTTATAGTAGTAGTAGTACTAAAATGTGGAGTGTCTGGCTGGTGGCTACCATTTCGGACCATGCAAGTCTAAACTATTCATATTCTCTGAAGTAGGTTATGTGCTTCTCTAGTCCTTAACAGATAATGTCTAGAATGAGACAGCTCTTCCTTCTTACCTAATCAAATTTTGAAAAGGTCTATTTAAGACTGATTTTCTTCATAAAGTTGTCTCTTACCACTTCTTGCATACAGTGAGCATGCCAATTCTGTTCTTTGTTTTTTTCCATATTTTTCAGTTTGGAACAATGTTTGCTGAAGTATTTTTGTGAAATAATAGTCTTAGAAGACAAGAAGACTTAGAAAAAAGTATCATGATTTAATATGTGTACATTTGGGATTGGAAAAAACTAACCATATACCCCTCGTGGAAGGTTAAAATGTGGGTTAGTTTATAATGGTCTAAAAAATATTTAGTGAAATATATCATTTTACAGACTAAGCAAAGCCTTTTTTGTGTAATAATTGCTATGTTGTGGAAGCTATGTTGTGTAGAACATATTATGGGAATATATTAGGGAGGTTTGTACTCTTAATTTTCTTGTCTTAACAGGAATATATATTTTAAGTTTGAATTATAAACAGTGAAGATTGATAGACTTATAGATATTACTTGATGAGAGTGCTCTACTTTTTTTTTTCTCTCTTTATTTCTATTACCCATTGTTTTACCCATTTTGACTTTCAAGTGTTTGTGAAATTGACCTCATAGGAGAATAACAAATCTTCATCGTTGGTGTTGCAAAATCAGTTGTGTAATTATCTAATTGTTTTGTGTAAATAGCTTCTGTTGGACATACATGTATGACACCTGACTCTGGGTTGAGTTTTAGGAATAAAGTGGGTAGAGTTAAGATACCTAATCTATTTTGTAATGGAAAGAGACCAATGTTGCTATTGGGATTAGACATAAAAAAGACAAGGGGCAAATGTAAATACAGATGGACAAAGCCAGCCAGGGCTCTAACTTCGTGTTTGAGAACATTGTATATAATTAAGAGTGTGCTTGACTTTTCTATTGTTTCAATTCAGAGGAAGAATACAAATATTAATAAAATGTTAGTATTAGTAATCCGAAATAAGATCAATATTGTTTAAGAACTCTGTTTCTATGAGTTATCCATGACAGTCATGATTGCAATATAAAAATACCTTGGGCCATAGTTTTTGAAGATTATTAGTAAGATTTTTTTAATTTAGTCAAGCTCCTGTGGGCTAGATTAAGATTCATTTCACAAATGTCATAAACTCACACTTCCTACTAATTTGATTTAGATTAGAGATATTCATGGCTATACATTCAATTTAATACTGAGTCAGACAATAAACTGCCTGTTAGAAGAATTTTAAATGTGAAATAAGTATTTCTCAGTTTCTTTCATTTCATTTTTTTGAAGGATTCAAGTAGAGAAGGTGCACAGCTAACAATTCTGTACTTCTTGGTAAGGGCGCAGGGCTAGAATACCATAGCAACATTTTTCACTAAATTATGAGTCTGCATATGTTAATGGCTGTAGCAGCCACTCTAAAATCTGCATTTCTGCTTGTTTCAATTTAAGAGAGGTAAAAAAATTACCACCAAAACAAAGTTCGAGAAATATTTGCTAAAAATAACCACTTTTGTAGTAGTGGTTATTTATTCTTATAAGCAATTCTGAGGTTATAAATATATGTTTATTTTGATAATACAAGTTTGTCTGCCCAGTAGATATTAAAAACAGAATGAAAGTCAGTATTAAAATAACAGCAAGGAATTTCTATTTAAAAAAAAAAAATTGGTCAGATGAAGAAGGATTCGACAAACAGTCCAAACAAAAGGCACCACGTGAGCAATAAAGGAGTAGAGACAGGATGATGAAGGTGAGGATGTTCATGTGTGTGCCGTTTCCACAGTGCAGGAGACAACATCAGGTAGGGGTAGGAGTCAGGCTGGAGGGTTCAGTTTGGCAGACATCATGGGGTTGCTAAATGATGGGCTCTGGAGCTCTCACCCTGTTGTATAGTTCTGAAATGTATTTCTTAAAAAATCAGCCCAGTAAGATGTTCCTTAGGAAAAAGTCTTGAGGCTCCGTATGTTTGGGTAATGTCTGAGAGATTACCAATGAACAGTATCCCATTAGGAGCTGAGAAGTCCTACCAATGAAGAACACTACTCAATTTGTTGACTTGGTAGTAATTTTTAATATTCTAAAAAGCCAGTATTTAAAAACCACTTTGGTTTAAAAAAAAAAAAAAAACAACACTTTGGTAAACGCTGCTTATAGGCAGTCTAGGGTCTTTGAAAGGTTTTATAGAGGAGAACATTCTATAGGATTTATCTTTAGCAGCTTAGAGGATGGATTTGAAGGAAAAAGCCTGTGTAGGAGACTGATCAGGAAAGGGTTATAGGAATTCAGGGCAGAGATGCTAGGGGTACATAAAACACTGAGAGATAATTGAGGAAGTAAATGGTTTCAGAGATACTTAGATCTCCAGGTTCAGATTATTTTATTCCCTATTAGATATGATAGGTAAGGGAAGGAAGAGTCAAATATGGCTTCCAGGTTAAACCAGGTAGATGGTCATGCCCCCAACTAAGAGAGAAAGCATGCTGCTGTGTTGAATTAGAGAAGCTGAGGTTGTGCCTAGGTAAGGGGATCAGGTGTGCACATAAGTTTAAGTCCTGCTTATGAAGGAGGTTCAACTTCTTGATACAGGCTTTGGAGTTGTCAGTATTTAGTTGGTAATTTGAACAATGGCACTAAACAGAAGCCCCCAGGCAAGGGTATGCTTAAAGTTAAGAGTCATAATCTGAGAACAGAACGTTAAGGAATAACATGTAAGGGATGGAAAGGGGAGGAGGAACTCATGAAGAATCTTAGGAAAGAATGAAAGTTGTGTGAGATAAACCAGAAGCTGTTAAATACCATGGGAATAGGATATTTAAGAAAAATCCTAATTGTAGAGTCAAGTCTAAGAGACAGGCATAGTGAAATGAGGCATGGAAGATACATGTTGCCATTGGTTCTTAGAAGTTCCCTAATATCTTCCCGAGAGAAGTTCCAGAAGGGAGATGAGAATAAAAGCTAGTTTTAATGGACTGAGAAATGAATGGAAGTTCATGGATTGCATTAACAAGTCCATTGACAAATTGGGGAGAGAAAAAAATGAGATATTAGATGATAGCTGAAGTGAGAGGGATCTCAGCATGGAACAGGAAAAAAAGGGGGAGCAATTTATGGAACAAGAAGAATGAGATTGAATTAGAAAGCTGAAAAAGGAAAAGTCTAAGGTTTTGACATGGAGTGGGGGCCCAATTGAGGAAAGAACATGAATTTTTAGTAGACTTGATCAGTGCAGTTGCTTGATTTTCCTCTTGCTCAGCAATCCAGCATAGGAACAGAGGAGGTAGGATCTTGCATCTATGGAGTGATGGAGTTTTACCAGGATATTTATGAAAGATGGTTTAGATGGTCCACTGTTAGATAAAAGCTGGATAGGGAAGGATCCCAAACTGCGAGAAATGAAGGAGTTGAGGGGGAAGGGTACTGATGAGGCCACCCTGGAATGAAGGCTTGAAAAGATGGAACAGTTAGATCACAGTGGAGAACACTAGAAGTTATAACTTCAGAAGGAATGTCCTAGGAATAAGAAAATAAAGGGAGTGGACCTGGGGATGGATATCGAAAGGTCAGTGAATTGAGGCAAAGGTGCTATTGGGTCTACTGTAGTGGTGATGGGGCTGGGATAGGTGATGGGATGTGTTGAAGGCACTGAAGCAGCATCTCAAGCAGTGGATGGATACGTTCACCTCCAGTTTAGATATTCCAACTAGATGTTTCCTAGTCACCTTAAACTCATCTGGAGAAAAATTGATTTCATTATGTTATCTCTCCAAGCCTACTTTTTTTTTTTTTTTACAGTTTTTGGCTGGGGCTGGGTTTGAACCTGCCACTCCAGTATATGGGGCCGGTGCCCTACTCCTTTGAGGAGGCGCCGTCCCTCATGCCTACTTCTTTCTTTTCCTGGGATCCCTTTCCCAGTTGATGGCCCCACCATCTTCTCAGTAACTCGGGTCAGAAATCTCTTCATTGCGAATCTTACCATTTTTATGTCTGATGTATTTTATATTCCAGTACTGTCCTCTTATCTTCCCTTACTGTTGCCATTTGACGGTTGCAGCCCTTTGCTCTATGACGATAACTGCAGCATACCTGGTTTTTCTACTATGGAAAACATCCCCCATCCTATTCTTTCAGTCTTCAAGGTGCTTCAACCGTAATTCCCTTAAGCTATCACTGAGAGCACATCATTTTTCAGCTCAATAATAGAAATTTAAACCCTTAGTCAAGCACTCAAGCCCCTCCAGTATCCGTCTTTAACCTCATTTCCAGCTTACTTTTCTGTGTCTTCCACTCACACATCCCCAAGTTTTAGCCAAGTAGATCTGTGTCCTGTCCGTGGCTCTTGAGGAAAATCGTTTTCTTTCTTTAGGCTGTTACTTCTGCTTAGAATGCCCTTCACCTCCCCCAACATGCCTTCAGATCCCAGCGCCTTTTCTAGGACCACCTCCAATGTCACCCCTTCCATTAATTTAGTCCCCGTTTACCTCTCTTCAACTAACAGTAATAAGCTCCTTCTGTAAATTCACAAATGACTTGGATTAAACTTCCTCTTCCATTTGCAGCATTTTGTTTGGTTTCTGGTCAATACCATGCATAGACAACTATCCCTATTACAATTGCGAGTAAAAGCTGAAGTCTTAAATATTTTTTCACATTGTTCCCCCTAAGTTATCTGAGAACAATAGGGACTTGGGAGGCTGCTAGAGCCTGATAGAGTCTAAGGCCCACTACCCAGAGGCTGTGCTATATGACTCAGGTAAGTTTTTGAACTACTCTGAGCTTCAGGTTCCATTGACCTCTCCGCACTACTATGAGAATTAATGAGGGTAGCAAAGGCAAAGTAGTGAGCTCTTGCCTGGTGCATTGTATGTGTTAAATAAATACCTTGTTTCCCTTCTGAATCATAGTTTTGAATTTGTGTAAACAGAAGTGGAATTGAATGAATCAGATGTTACAACTCTGTTTTTAAGAGGACCTATTTACTGGGTAAGGGAAGATGCAAGGGGGTAGGGCCAAAGGGGATTCTTCTCCTTTTCATGTTTTTTTTTTAAACCTTCAATATTTTCTTTAATGAGCATTTTTTAAAGTTAGAAAGCATTTTTGTAAGTTACTGTGTATGATGCACACACATATAATGTTTATATGTACAACACAAACACTTATGTTCATCTTGAGAAAAACGGTATTTCACTGGCCACTCCAGAATTCTTTGGACTTGCTCTTGAGATTTTTCAACAGAAGACTGCTAGCCAAGGCTGCTGTAAAAGGATCATCTCTCTGAACAGTCTCAAAGTTACCCAGATCCCCCATGGAAATCCGTCTCTTCTGTTTCCACATTCAATTTCCTTTCATTTGTCTCTAGGGCAACTCCTGCAATGATAAGTTTTAATTGTTGTTCTCCACCAGAGTCTGAAAAGGCACACAGAACATGTTTGGTTGTTTGTTTTTCCTGTTGAAGTGAGCGATAGATGAGATTCATTAAAGTGGTATTTATTTCTTCCCTGGATCGTATGCCACAGCAGCCCTATTTTCCCTGAGCTGAAGAGATTCATGATGCCAGGGACCCTGAGATATGCAAGGGCCACCCCAAAGCCATGGAGGATGACAGATACTGTGTAGGAGTGGGGGCTGGTGTGAGGTGGGCTGTAGCTGAAAGAACACTGCGGTGGAGGCAGCCACTTCAGTGTTTTGTCCTGACCGTGAGTCTTTGCTTTGTGACTTTAAGAAAATGCCTTGCTCTTTGGCCCTCAGCCTGGTCACTGGGAACATGAGAACACAAACACATATTTCCTAGGGTTCTTGGAGGACTAAGTGGAAGTCATTAAAGAACCCAGATATAGTATCTGTGCATGAAGTAAAGGCTCAATGGATGCAATTCCTCATCTGCTTGGAGAATATGCCCTTTCAGAGGGTGCTGACATTCGTGTGACATTTGGTTTCTGAGCAAGCATCTACTAGGTGTGTCCAGGTGATAAGGAAATGTCTGTCCCTGGCCTCAGGACATGATGGTCCATTGGAACTTGGAAAAGGCTGAGGGGACATTTTAAGGTCTAAGACCAGAAAAGTTGGCTGGTTGGGCAAACCAGGGTCTAGGTAATGCCCCCTGAAGGCTATAGAAAACTCCAGAAAGCAGTAGGAGCCACCCATGCTGAAGATTTGGCTGCAGGTAATCTGTCCTCTGTCCCTGGATATTGGCATCCTTTTCTCACAGACAGAGAGCCAGGAAGGCTTGAGTGCCCTAATCATAGCTACAGCTGCTGCCTAACAGAGGGAACTCAGTAACTATTTCTTGTATACATCAGGAAACAAGTAATGGAGATCATACTGATGACTGGTCTTCAGAAGGCTTCTGGGCTTCTCTTCCTGCCACAATCCTTCCTTGCTGTCCTTGCTGATCTAAGGATCTGCCCTTATTACTGCATGCCCTGACTCAGATACTGTTAATGAACTTCCAGAGCACATAGAACTCCTGAGTAGGAAATCCGGGGCTCTACAAAGCCTACCTTTGGCTCACCTGTCCAACCTTATCTCTGATTATGAAGTTCTTCTTGGTGGCTTCCTCTAAAGCACCTTAGGCTCTGGATTGCTATGACCTTTCATCTCTCAGTCCTCATGGTTTCCTACCTCCATGCCTTTGTTTACCTTAGTCCTTTTCCTCACCTTTTTCTTTATTTGGGAAGCTCTTCCTCAGCATCTTCACCTTCAAAGTTCTAGTGTAATGTGATCTCTTCAGAAAAAATGATGTCCTGAGTTCCCAAAGCCCTGCCTTGTCCCTCTCTAGTTGCCCTTTCTCAGTTGGCTGTAGAGTGGGTCCATTTGGGTCTGTTAGCCATTCATGAGGGAGTTCTTCAGCAGTGGGAAAATGAGATTGATTTGCCTTTGTGACCCTAAGTCCCAGCACAGAGTTTAGCTGGCGGAAGTGCTCAGCACACTCTGGTTGAATGAGTAAATGAACATTTTTCCTGTTCACCTGCTAGGAACTTGGAGCAAACAAGTTATGAGGGGAATGGTTGACTGGGGGAATTCAGAGTGTGTGGATGCCAAGAGAAGTGGGCTATGAGAGCAGGGAAGGAGGGTGGGCTTCGACAGGGAGCTTTGGTGAAGATCCTGACCAGGTTAGGGGTTGTGAATACCATGGGTGCCATGATGGAGATGGTGGATAGACACTATAATGCTTATTACCATGTAAGGAATACATATGATATGCAAGAACTTATATTAGGTTTATTTCATATCTTCCTTCACTTATTCTTCATAATAACCCTACCTTCACCCTCAGTTATTTTTATTTTTATTTTTTAGACAAAGAATCCAAGACTAAGAAGGGTGAAGTAATTCACCTGCAAATACACAGCTAGTAAGTGTGGAGATGGAGGTCAAACCAGATGGAGGTATGGCATCAGAACCTGTGTTCTTGGCCACCTCACTACATTCATGTGACATCCAACAAAGTGGTGCCTTCACTTGCTACAAAGTCTTGCTCAGGGCGAGTTTCAGAGCTAAGTCTATAAAGTGGACAATGGTCTATGAGGTGCTAAGTGAACAGATTTCATGTAAACAGCTTGGTTCTCTGTATGCATGTGTGCATTGAATATTTTTAATAAAGTCCTTGTTGCTTTTAGGCACAGCTCATTTGCACAGGGGTATGACAGTTCACCAAGCTCTTTCACATACATTATTTAATTTGATACTCTCACCTGTCCTCTGACGATGGTATTGTTATTTTTTACATATAGGGCTAAGAGATATCAAGTGGCCAGTCTATAGTCAGATTCTAGGTGTGTGGTGGGACTGAGAATTTAATGCATGTCCATTGCCTTGTCTTACAAGTGCTGGGGTATTTGAATGTAGTTGTATGCCCAAAAGGGATAGATGGAGCATTAAGACATCACAAAGGCTAAGCTGGAGGGCTTTATATCCTTAGGTAAATGGGCTTTCTAAAATCAAGCCCTAAGATTGGACTGACTTAACTACCCAGTCCTAGCAGCTTGAGTGTGATGGGACACCATCCATATGGGGAGGGATCTGCCCAGGTTAGCTTAGAATATGGAGGAGCAAAAAACTCAGGCTCAAGATGAAGATGAGCAACTAACCAATTTGCCTGGTTTATCGATTAGTCACTTCAGCCCAGAGAGATTTAGTAAAGGGGACAGAGAGAGATGTCTAACACAATTCCCTCCATATGTAAGTGTAGCAGCAAGAGGAACCTTGTCCTTTCCACCAAAAGTTCACTGAAAGATCAACTCCCAAGCAGATTAATAGAATTAATTTGCCATGTGCATGGTAAGAAATCAGAGTGATAACCCAGTTTTCCAAAGGAGTTCAGATATCTTTATGTAGGCCTTTCAGAGGGGAGGGAGGAAATTGAGGAGCATCGGGCACAGGCAGCTGCTAGGGAGGATGAATGTGTGGGGAAGAAATAGATTGATTTGTAGATTAACTTGGGAGACAGGTGTTTATACCCAAATAATTTGAGTGAGGTCCAACTATATTCCCAGACATCATTCTTAAAATATTCTGAAATAATGGAAAGGAGGAAGGGGAATCAGTTGTTCCCTTTGATCCTCTAATCAGGCCAGTTCAGTTTCTGCAGATAGAGGCAGGTCCTCTTGACCTGGAATGGCCTCCAATTCAAAATATTCTTTAGGGGAGGAGCCAAGATGGCGATCTGTAGCCAGCTTTCTGCAGCTGCTCCTGTCCAGAAGGAGAGTGAAAGGACAGAAATTTAGCAAGAAAGCCAATGGTTTGGGTCTGAGCCAAAAGAGAAGGTTGAAGAACACACATCAACCCTGCTGGAGTGACCTGTGACCCCAAGGATACAAACAAAAGGTACAGAACACATCACCAAGCAGACGGGAGTCCCCTCCCCCATGAGAATAGCTCTCAATATACTCCATACCTCCATACAAACAGGTGAGCCGAGTTCTGACGTTCTCCCACACTACCCCACAGGAGAGACCCTCTAAAAATCAGACCTCCTTTCCCTACTAGGGTGCCATGCACTCTCCTGCCACACATAAAACTGTATAAAACTGTATATATTCTCTACCTGCAAGTTTGAACTCCTGGCACTCCCCTCCACTCTCACTCTGAGGTCTGGAAGTCTTTCCTCAATGGAGTCCAGATTCTTGGACATTTTCTCGAGGGACGGGGCACGGACTATTGCTGATCTGTGCTAATGTTCTGTCTTGGGAGCGGTGAGAGGAAGGTGAGCCGAGAGGAGGCCGAATCTGGAGAGGTGGTCCCCTGAGGCATGGAGCGGCAGCCGCAGGGGCAGAAACAATGGCAGTGGGGCTCGCACCCCTGGGGATGTTTTGAGGAGACACTCCCAGTCTCTCGGGGCAGCCAGGGGAAGGTGGGCAGCTTCTCCGCTTCTCTGGTAGCAGCCACTGGCAGAGCCGTCCTGCCACAGAAGCCCTGGACTTGGGAGTGAAGGGTATGCCTGAGGTGGTATCAGCTGGGCCAGAGTGCGAGGATGAGAATGCACACACTGAGAAAGCCCAGCAGAGATAGCTTTACTCTGCTTCAGATGCACCTGGCCCTCAGGGGATGAAAGCTGAGACAAAGGGCTGGAACTCACAGACTGAATGAGACCTATGTGCAGCCCAACATCTGACCCACAAGGGAAAAGTACTGTGAACTTGTTCTGTTCTATCAGCAACATCAATCAGGGACAGGGCTGAAACTGAGTGAATCGCCCCAGCCCCTATCAAGTACCCAGGTTGTCAGGCCTCACTTCCCCCTGCCAAACAGTGACAGAGTCTGGTAGACTGCCTGAGGAGCCACAGACCCCTCTGTGACCCAAGCAGGTGCAAACCTCTGGAGCATCTGCTCTTTGGAGGGAACTGGATCATAGATCTGCAGGGTTACCAGAGATTGGGTATGACAGAGGGGCAATGTGGGGAAGGAGGCATCAACCTCCCCAGACTAATTTACTTGCTGGGGGGCCCTCCTGAGCTCACAGAACACCAGAACGAGTTATTCTAGAGCTGCCAGCAGACTCCTGCTATCTAGTTGCCAGGGATTTTTCAACTCTTTTATTTGAGGCTGGTGCTGACAGGGATGATTATTTGGAACCTCTTCAACTGGGCCAGTCACCCAGGTACTTTCCAAAGTGGTACCCTGGGTGTGTGGTAGTAGGAAGGTTTGATTTTACTTTTCCAATTGTTGTCTGTGGGGGGGTGTGGTGACCTAATTGCTGGTATTTCTCCACAGCTCAGACTCCAACATAGAGTAACTAATTCTCTAGGGTAGGACAGAGACCAGCTGAAGATAAGATAGAGCCACTTAACCCCACCACACCAAGAAGGCCCCAGTTTTGCAGACAGTAGCACTGTACAGGTCCCTGGCAAAACTCTAGGGGAAAAGGTACAGACCCCAGTCCCAGCTTTCAAACAAAGGACTGGTCAATCACTACTCCTAGAACCCCCAACCCAACTTATCTTTATCTACTCATCCAGCCAAACAGTGCAAAATAATCATGGGGTGGAATCAGCGGAAAAGCTCTGGAAACATGAACAACTAGAGTAGATCAACCCTGCCAAGGAACATTTTGGCAGACACAAATGATGATCCTATGCATAAACAGATGGCTGAGATGTCAGAAATTGAATTCAGAATTTGGATTGCAAACAAGATCAATAAAATAGAGGGAAAGTTGGAATTAGAAATTCTGGGAGCATTTCAAAAATTATCTCAAGAAGTCAAGGAATTCAAAGACGAAGTGACCAAAGATTTTGACACATTGAGACAAGAAGTTGCAGCTCTTAAAGATCTGAGAAACACAGTAGAATCCCTCAGTAACAGAATGGAGCAGGCAGAAGAGAAAGGATTTCTGACATCGAAGACAAAGCTTTTGAACGCTCCCAAACCTATAAAGAGGAAGAGAAATGGGAGGCAAAAATGGATCATTCTCTCAGACAGCTCTGGGATAACTCGAAGAAAACCAATATTCGCCTTATAGGGATACCCGAAAATGACGAAGAGGCATCACAAGGCACAGAGTCTCTTCTTTATGAGATTATGAAAGAGAAGTTCGCAGACATGCCAAGAGATTCTGAAATTCAGGTAGCAGACAGTTTCAGAACCCCAGCACGACTCAACCCAAATAAGACATCCCCATGGCACATCATAATTAAGTTCACTAAAGTTAACATGAAAGAGAAAATTCTGAAAGCAGCCAAACACAAGAAATCCATTACCTACAAGGGGAAGAATATTAGAATAACTGCAAATCTCTCTGATCAAACCTTTCAAGCTAGAAGAGAATGGTCATTGACTTTTAATCTCCTAAAACAAAATAACTTTCAACCCAGGATCCTGTATCCAGCTAAACTGAGTTTCATTTATGATGGGAAAATTAAATATTTTAATGACATCCACATGTTGAAGAAATTTGCTCTAACTAAACCAGCTCACCAGGATATTCTCAAACCTATCCTCCATAATGACCAGCGTAATCCTCCACCATAAAAGTTTTCTCACCCAGAAACTTCTTACCAAGTGCCAACTTCTATAGCGATGAAAGAATAAAAAATTTCCACTAGAATTTCTACAAATTTATCAATATTTTCAGTTAATGTGAATGGTTTAAATTGTCCTCTAAAGAGGCATAGGTTGCCTGACTGGATACAAAAACTCAGGCCAGATATCTGCAGCATACAATAATCTCATCTTACCTTAAAAGATAAATATAGACTCAAGGTGAAGGGATGGTCATCTATATTCCAGGCAAATGAAAAACAGAAAAAGCAGGTGTTGCTATCTTATTCGCAGATACAATAGGCTTTAAACCAACCAAAATAAGGAAGGAGAAGGATGGTCATTTCATATTTGTTAAAGGTAATACTCAATATGATGAGATTTCAATTATTAATATTTATGCACCCAACCAGAATGCACCTCAATTTATAAGAAAAACTAATAGACATGAGTACCTTGATTTCCTCCAGCTCCATAGTATTTGGAGATTTTAATACTCCTTTACAAGTGTTGGATAGATCTTCCAATAAGAAGCTAAGTAAAGAAATTTTAGATTTAAACTTAACCATTCAATATCTGGATTTAACAGACATCTACAGAACATTTCATCCTAATAAAATTGAATACACATTCTTCTCATCAGCCCATGGAACATACTCCAAAATTGATCACATCTTACATCACAAGTTTAACCTCAGCAAATTTAAAAGAATAGAAATTATTCCTTGCATCTTCTCTGACCACCATGGAATAAACGTTGAACTCAATAATAACAGCAATCTGCATAAATAACCTTATGCTGAATGATAGATGGGTCATACACAAGATTAAGGAGGAAATCCCCAAATTTTTGGAACAAAACGACAAGATACGAATTATCAGACCCTCTGGGATACTGCAAAGGCAGTCCTAAGAGGGAAATTTATAGCACTGCAAGCCTTCCTCAAGAGAACGGAAAGAGAGGAAGTTAACAACTTACTGGAACACCTCAAGCAACTGGAAAAGGAAGAACTTTCCAATCCCAAACCCAGCAGAAGAAAAGAATAAACAAAATCAGGGCAGAATTAAATGAAATTGAAAACAAAAGAATTATACGACAGATCGAAAAATCAAAAAGTTGATTCTTTGAAAAGGTCAATAAAATGGATAAACCTTTGGCTAAGCTAATCAGGAAAAAAAGAGTAAAATGTCTAATTTCATCAATCAGAAATGATAAAGATGAAATAACAGACCCCTCACAAATTCAAAAAATCCTTAACGAATATTATAAGAAACTTTACTCTCAGAAATATGAAAATCTCAAGGAAATTGACCAATACTTGGAAGCACGCCACCTTCCTAAACTTACCCAGAATGAAGTGGAAATGTTGAACAGGCCAATATTAAGTTCTGAAATAGCATCCACTATACAAAAATCTCCCCAAAAAGAAAAGCCTGGGACCAGATGGCTTCATGTCAGAATTCTACCAAACCTTTAAAGAGGAACTAGTACCTATATTACTCAACCTTTTCCAAAATATAGAAAAAGATGGAATACTACCCAACACATTCTATGAAGTGAATATCACCTTGATCCCTAAACCAGGAAAAGA
>CAUYON010068862.1:0-27127 GCA_963573935.1 Arctocebus calabarensis
CGTCACCCTGGATAGAGTGCCGTAGCATCACAGCTCACAGCAACCTCCAATTCCTAGGTTCAAGCGAGTCTCTTGCCTCCGCCTCCCAAGTAGCTGGGACTACAGGCGCCTGCCACAATGCCCAGCCATTTTTTGGTTGCAGCTGTCATTGTTGTTTGGCTGGCCTGGGCTGAATTTGAACCCGCCAGCTAGGGTGTACGTGGCTGGCTTCTTAGCCCAATGAGCCACAGGTGCCAAGCTTATCATAATGCTTTTTTTGGTTTGTTTTTGTTTTTGGAGACAACTGTCACTCTCTCACCCAGGCTAGAGTGCTCTGGAGTCAGCCTAGGTCATAACCACCTTGGACTCCTGAGTCATGATCCTCCTGACTTAACCTCCCAAGTAGCTGGGACTATAGGCACCCACCACCATACCTGGCTAATTTTTCCTATTTTTATTAGAGACTGGGTCTCATTCTTGCTCAGGCTGGTCTCAAACTCCTGAGCTCAAGCAATCCTCCTGCCTCAGCCTCCCAAAGTACTACCATAGAGGTGCGCCACCATGCCCAGCCATAATGCTTAATATTGGATCATGGCAGGTCTCAGGGTCATGGCAGTTGAAACTTTAACAGGGCAAGGAATGGGAGTGGTTCTTTAAATCAGTGATTCCCAAACTCAGGTCACCAGACTGGCCCTGGGTAATTATGAATCATTAACATTGTCATCATCATCACGGGTAATACTTACTATTAAGTATTTCATGTATAACAAACACCATAGGAGATACTATTATTATGATCTCTATTTCACAGATGAAGAAACTGAGCACAGTGAGTTAAGTAAGTTGCTCAAAGTTACCCAGATAATAAATAGTAAAGCTAGGATACAAATTGTGCCAGTTCCAAATTCCCTCCTGCTCCTGCTCCTGCCTATCCAATTTCAATTCAGTACATCTGGAAGAGGCGGGCAGGTGATTCTGAAGCAAAGTCAAGTTTGGGAACCATCCTGTTAAATCAGTTTCCTGCACTCAATAGTTCACATGGGTAGTCAAGTGACACAGTGCCCTTTCACTTCAGTGATAAGCAAAAATGCTTTGAATCTGCTACAGTGTTCTTCAGACACAATGCTGAGGGGGCTGGTGAACTTTAGGAAATAGTCCCTGACGTCAAGGCACAGAACACCCCGTTGCACGGCAAATGTGAGAAGTAGGCATTCAGGGAGAGACCATAAAAGCCTGGGTAGATGGTGCAAGGTCAGCGTCCTGGGAAGGGGTGTGAGTTGGATCTTGAAAAGTGAGCAGTCTGGAGATGCAGGGAAGGAAGAGGGAACTGTCTATCAAGAAATGGAAGCAACCAAATGGTGTTTCAGAACTGGTATTTGTGGGCCAATGAGGAAAACCAACAGGACTGGATAGAGTTGAGTATTCTTTTGGGGAAGTCGTTGGGAATGAATTTGGAAAATGTGTTAGGACAAAGTATGGTAAAACTTAAGTGCTAGGTCAGAGTTTGGACTAATCCCTATAAATAATACAGAGCCACCGTATAATGATGAAGGGATCAGTTTAGAAAGAACTTGCTGTCATTCACTATACAGTTAACAGAACAGAAAAAGGACCAGACCCAGGAAAACCATTTAGAAGGTTAAAGGACCAATCTAGGTGTGGAAAAACACCTTAGTGAAGTAGTGGACATACACTGACATGAGTCACTGAATCAGGTTTTAACCAAGCTGAGTGATTTGGAGCAAATTATCCACTATCTCTGAGCCTTATGGGTTTTTTTCCCATCGGAAAACAGGAGTAATAATGATAATGCTGTACCCACAGACCCAAAATGACCAAAGGATTTCCATACCATGGTGACATTTCTGGGATACAAAGTGTATGGGTCAGGATTTTGAGTTTGTTTCCTGGCCTGTATGGCTTGGAAAATGTCAAGAGTTATGAACAGTAACAGAAGTTTGTAAGCCTCTACTTTGTGGATGATAGGAAAGGGAAGGAACTAACATTTGGTGAGTATTCCAGTTATTACTCTTCACCATACCTTTATGAGTATTATTCTTTTTTGTTGCAGAGCTGATTTAGTTCAGAGAGAGAGAGAGTAGTCTCAGAAGGGGACCCATGGGAGGGTTGCCCTTCATCACACCTTTATGAGGTAGGTATTAATAGTTCACTTAACTAGAGCAAAAGATGATAATTTGAGTCTGGATATAAACCAAGGTCTGCCTAAATCTAAAACTTGGGCTTTTCCAAATAGTGCAGCGGTTCTCAACCTGTGGGTTGTGACCCCTTTTAACAATGAAAATACATTGCATTAGGAAGGTTGAGAACCACTGAACTAGTGTATCATATTGCTTTAGATTTGTGAAGTCTTATTTCATTAGTTTTTGCCTAATTGTCTAGTCTTTTGAGACTATTTTGAATTTTGCTTCTGATTAATCTATCAAATTAATTATCCCTCCAAATTTTGGGTCATCTGAGAGGGACATCAATTTTGCAAGGATAGGAGAGAAAGATGGAAGAAGGATGTTTTGAAGTGGAATGCAGATCCCTTGACATGTTAGGTAGGAGCAAGGTTATCTGCCGAGAGTACCTATGATCTGGTTGCAAAATGAACCTAAAAGTGGATGGAATAGTCTAGCTGCTAAGAATGACTGTGCAGACAGGTGAAGAGTAAAGAACAGAAGGGAGTTAAGACCAGGAATGGAGGCCATGAGAAGTGGGAGGGTAGTAAAGGTGAAATAAATACCTCCATTGAAGAAAAACAGAAAGTCGACCCACTCAGTTCTCACATTCAGCTATGGGAAGTCACAGAAAAGGCGACCACGTTGAAGCCCAGCGTGCTGGCTCATGCCTTTAATCCCAGCACTTGGGAGGCTGAGGCGGGTGGACTGTATGAGCTCACAAGTTTGAGACCAGCCCAAGCAAGAGTGAGACCCCCGTTTCTAAAAAATAGCCGGGCATTGTGGCTGGCACTTATAGTCCCAGCTACAGGCTGAGGCAAGATAATAGCTTGAGACCAACAGTTTGAGGTTGCTGTGAACTATGATGTCACTGCACTCAAGCGGGCGACACAGTGAGACTCTGTCTCAAAAAAAAAAGAAGAAAGGCTCAGCGCCTGTGGCTCAATGGGCTAGGGCGCCAGCCACATACACCTGAGCTGGCAGGTTCAAATCCAGCCCAGGCCCGACAAACAACGACAGCTGCAACCAAAAAAAGGCCGGGCGTTGTTGCCGGTGCATGTAGTCCCAGCTACTTGGGAGGCGGAGGCAGGAGAATCGCTTGAGCCCAGGAATTGGAGGTTGCTGTGAGCTGTGATGCTACAGCACTGTATCCAGGGTGACAGCTTGAGGCCCTGTCTCAAAAAAAAAAAAAAAAAGAAAAAGAAAACGTGACCATGTTGAATATGAGATTGAAGTAAAGAGAGTAGGGAATATGGAGATAATATTAGGAACCCCTGAGTTTCAGTAAGAGGAAATAATTAAGATATTTTTAAAAATATGTACAGTGGAAGGCTTGGCCTATAGGGACAAACCTTCCATTTTTACTTCCAACCTTCCCATGTTCCTACAAAAAAGTTGTTATATCTGTTTTCCTTCTTTTTTTTTTTTGAGACACAGCCTCAAGCTGTCACCCTGGATACAGTGCTGTGACATCACAGCTCACAGCAACCTCTAATTCCTGGGCTCAAGTGAGTCTCTTGCCTCCACCTCCCAAGTAGCTGGGACTACAGGCGCCCACCACAACACCCAGCCATTTTTTGGTTGCAGCTGTCATTGTTGTTTGGTGGGCCCGGGCTGGATTCGAACCCGCCAGCTCAGGTGTACGCGGCTGGTGCCTTAGCCTGTTGAGCCACAGGTGCAGAGCCAAATTTGTTCTCCTTTCAATAGGTCATTTAAAAGAGTAGGATATAAACCAAGAACTTTTCAGCTTCCTCTCCTACCTTCACATACATTGAAGGATAATGCTTCTGGAGCTATTTAACATGTGGACAAAAGACCACATTTCAATAGAGGGGACCACATATCCCAGCAGGGTGCTTCCTCTGAGAGAGGACTTCAGGGTGGCCCTCTACCCTGGCAGAGCAATCCTGCCCAAGGGCCAGTAGAATCCTGTAGTGTTTTAGCTTGGAGAAAACAGAAAGACACATTCATTACATTTTTTGCCCAGACGATAGGGTAATTCAAAATCTTGTTTTGCTTGTTGATGTAATTAGCCATTCTCAGTTATGTTGTAAGCCATGGTGTTCAACAGAAACCTCTCACTGGAGGTGGGGGCACGTCCCCCCTTTCTCCAGCCTAAGACCTCAGAAGCAGGTGGCTATTTGTGCTGCCAAAATTTGTATTTAATTCGAACATTCCCAATACTTTATTACGACAGTTTCAAATGAATGAGATAACTTTGGACTATGCATGAAAAGAGTACTTTTTCATAGCCGCACCTCATGCCATCCTAGAAGTAATCAAAGCCTTCAATTCTGTTCTTGAGTTCTGCAAAACATGAGTTGGTTAAAAGGTTTGGAGAGAGGAGCCTAGTCCTGTTTTATTTTAGAAATGATTTAAAATCAGAAGAGATGCAGAAAAGCTCAGGTTTCCACGAGCTGATTCTTAAGACCTGCAGGTTAAAGAGAGCAGACACTTGACTACACGTTTCTCCGACGTCTGTGCGGATTTCCCGGGCCATTCGCGGGTCTGACTCTGGGCTCCGCTCCCAGTCCCGGGGGCCGGAGTTGGGTGCAGCTGCGTCCGTTCCATGCGGCTCAGGGGGGTGTGTGCGCGCAGGGGAGGGGCGGGGCAGGTGTGAGCCCCTCTCCACGGGGTGCTTCGGGCAGTTTCTCCAGAAGCTGGCGTCCCCAAGCTCCGAAGGTCAGCCTTGCCCGCGAGGTCCGAAGTGGCGGGAACGGGTCTCCAGAGGCGGCCCCGAAGCAAGGGAGGCTGTAACACCCGGCGGAGGATACGGTGCGCCGGGCCGGGGATGGCTCGGGGGCTCAGGGGTCGGGGGCCGCGGGCTTGCAGGTAGAAAGGTCCCACGCGAGCGGAGGCCTCGACCGCCGAGAGGGCGACCCCCGGGGCCGCGGGACGCGGCGGGAGGGAGGTTTCCGGGCCCCTCCCGCGCCTCGGGCTTGTGGGGCGATGGCGGCGACGGTTTCCCGGCTCCCCCGCCCCGGACGCCGATGGCGGTGCGTTCCGGCCCTCCCCCACCAGCTTCTGCCCCGCGGTCTCCGGAGCCGGTGAGGCCGGGAGGGCGGGGAGCCGCGGAGGGAAGGCGAGAGGGCGGAGGTTGCGTGGTGCAGGCGGCGGCGGCGGCGGGAGGAGGGCCGGGCGGGCAGGGGAGGAGGAGGAGGCGGGCGCCGTGTCGCACGCAGCTCCAGGCGGGGCAGCCCCGGTGGCTGAGGGACGCAGCCATACCTTGGCGGGACGGGGGTTTCGCCGGGGGCCAGGCCCAGCGACCGGGCCGCGTCGTCGCCGGAGCCTTTGAGACACCAGGGAAATGCGGGTGAGTGGCGGCGGCCGCCGGGACCGACGGGAGGCGGCGGCGGCGGAGCAGGCCCGGCCCCGAGCCGCGGTGTCGCAGTGACTGGGGCCGCGGCGGCCAAGCACAGGAGCCGGGGGAGGCCTGAGCCGCCGAGACGCGGCCGGGCGGAATGGCGGCCGGGCCGGGGGACTCGTGGGCGGAGGACGCTGGGGGCCGGAGGGGAGCGAGCGGCGCCCGGCCCTCCTGAGTCACCCCGGCGGGCTCGGGCCTGGTCGGGCCCCAGTCCCAAGGCGCGGGCTCGGGGCGGCCAGGCCTGGACTGCGCACTGGGAAAAAGCCCGATTCATCGGGCCCGGAGGCGGCGGCCTGGCGGCGCCGGCCTCTTTCCCGGCCGTGACCGGCTCGGCCCTCGGAGGCCGGGCCGGCGTCCACCCCGCGCCTCGTGCAGCGACCCCCGCGGGACGCCGGGACTCTTGTCCCTTCTCCCTCGCCCCCTTCTGATCACGCTTCTCCCCTGGGCGCTGCCTGACTCGTGCTCTCCGGTGAGTCCTGGGCTCGCGTGCAGGAAGAGCCGCCGCGCCGGGCTCTCGCTTTCCGGTTGCCTGCCCGCGGCTCTCGGGTCCCCCGCTTGCATTGTTGCGTCTGTGCAGGGCGCTATTATTGGGTAATAGTCGCCCTTTTGCCCCGTTCCCTTGGGGTAGCGGACCAGGGCAGGCGTGCAGGGATGCGAGTGCGGCGGCCGAACGGGACGGAGCCCCCCGGCGCCCGCCGAGCGCCCGCCAGTCGGGCAGGGCCCTGCGCCGCGGCCTCGGCGCGCCTCCGGCCGAACCCCGACAGGAGCGCGCGCCCGACCCCGGAGGTAAGCGGGCGCCCGTCCAGGCTGTGGGAATTGGGGTCCCCAAGCTCGGAGGTCATGTCGTGCGCCTTTATTCCCAGGGCCCGGGTACCCCGAAAGCCCCTGTTTCTGCCGCCCGTGTAATTTCGGGTAGTGTAGGCATAAGATAATTAAGAGAAGAATGCTTTAAGCACTCCTGGAAATTAATTCCTAAAGTTAAAGGTTTTCCTCTCTAGTTAGCTTTGCCAAAAAGAAAATTCTCTTTTCCGATTGGGTCGCTGTCGTTGCGTCTAGTTCGTAGCTGGGGTTAGTGATGAAGTGCGCAAATACTGAATTGCAGTTAACTTACTCAAGTGTTTGTTTGTTCTGCGTAATTGCTCTTTCCGGTAGCAGCATTAAAATAGTCAAAAGTTATAAGTAAGTGGAGTAAATAGTCACATTTTTTGAAATGCGCTTAATGGGGTGGCAGAAGAGGAACTAGATTCGTTTTTATTTTAAGCCATGAGCTTTTAGGCATATCTTAATGCCCCACAGAGGGTGTGTGTGCACTTTTTAAACGCTTCATTTACTGCTGCCCCCGAAAATTACCCGATTTTCTGAAATCCTGGCTAGTTTATATATTATGTAGCAAAATATGTGGTAGTCTTTAAAATGTAAAACCATCTAAAAAACTTTTCTTTGTTTAAAATAGCTTTCTGAATATTAGAAATTTTTTTTTACTTGAAAGTTCTATTTTTTGCTTTCCAAGTTAAGTCGAAATAGCTGCAGAAATAGTTGCATTGCATTTCAAATTCCAAAGCATGCAAACGCAAGACTGACTTGCCTTAACTCTATTATGCCCATTTTTGGAGGTTTCAGGAGTGTGCTCATTAAGCTTTAGAGGAATGGCTGAATTGTTTTCCAAATATATTAAACTTTTTTTTTTCCTCAGTGGGCTCATCTTTTAAAAACTATTTTGCTAAAAAACAAAAACCAACTTTAGATAAGAGGAGAGTTTTCCACAAATGTACAAAAGCCACTGTCCTCTGAGAGCTACATGCTGAGAGCTTTGTAGGCATGACCCCATTCCTAATGTTACACACAACATCAGAGGACTGAAACAAATGCATGCCTAAGCCGATTCTGCACCCTTTCCTTAGATAAGAGATACTGTGGTTCAGTAGACTTCTTACCCAATATTACTTTCTAGCTATAATTAACTTCTTTTGATTGTCAATGCAGCCTTATTCCCCATACATTTTAGACTGTGAATTCCTTATTTATTTTTGCCTCCCTAAAGTAACATAAACTTGGTCATAGTGGAACCTCTTTTTCTTTTTTTAATGAGTTTTCTGGAATAATAGTAACTGAAACCCAATGTTTGCCTGTCTACCCTGATTTTGGATATAGAAAACATTGTTCCTATACTGGCTATCGTTAAGAATACAAATTGGATTATTAGTATTATTATATGCTGCTGCTGCTTTTTTTTTTTTTGTAGAGACAGGTCTCACTTTATCGCCCTCTGTAGAGTGCTATGACGTCACACAGCTCACAGCAACCACCAACTAATTCGGGGTTTAGGCCATTCTGTTGCCTCAGCCTCCCAAGTAGCGGGGACTACAGGCGCCCGCCATATTATTTGCTTCTTGAGAATAAAATTTGTCTTCTTTCTCTTTGTTCCTTTTCCACTTCCCTTTCATGCTTCTATCCCTGTTCCCCCACCCCCAGCACCCCACTATCTGGTACAGTGCCCTAACAGAAGAATGCTGAGGTTTTCTTGTACTATGGAAAATAAGTGTCCAGAAAACAAGTTGTAAAACTTCAGTTAGCTTTTTTTTCCCCTTCAAAAGTACTTTTAAGATGTGGATTTTTTAGATTATTATTATTTTTTTAATTTTAGAGACAGAGTCTCACTCTGTTGCTCTCGGTAGGTGTGGATTTTTTTTTTTCTTTGAGACAGAGTCTGTGTTGCCCTTGGTAGAGTGCCCTAGTGTCAGCTCACGGCAACCTCAAACTAACTCTTGGGCTTAAGCGATTCTCTTGCCTCCCAAGTAGCTGGCACTACAGGTGCCCGCCACAACATCCAGCTATTTTTTTTTGTTGCAGTTGTCATTGTTTACCTGTCCTGGGCTGGGTTTGAACCCGCCACCCTTGGTATATGTGGCTGGCGCCCTACCCACTGACCTACGGCTGCCTAAGGTGTGGATTTTTAAACATTTTGTGCTTTGCTTTTTTTTAAACAAAATTGGGTTTAACCCCAGTTTAACTATGACAGCTTTGCCTTTGACATAAAGTTGTTTGGTAGTTGAGGCTCTTCCCTGTTGGAAAGGTGAACTTGCCGCAAGGGCAGTCTGATGGGGCGTCCTATGGGAGTCCCCCCATTTGGGGGACATTGAAGACCATTTATCAGCATGTCACTCTTATATGCCCAGAGGCATAGATATTGTGCCCTTATTTTTAGTTTGGGAAATTCAAATGTGTGTACTTTAAATGTAGGTGTTGTTACTTGCCATTCTTCATATTTAAAACATTAGGGCACCAAATCTTACCTTTATTAACATGTTTGTGTGTGTGTGTGTTTTCTTTTTGAGATAGGGTCTTGCTCTGTTTCCTTAGCTGGAGTACAGTAGCATCATCATAGCTCACTGCAACCTCACATTCCTGGGAGTCAAGCTGATTCTCCTGCCTGAGCCTTTAGAGTATCTGGGACTGACTACAGGCGAGTAGCTGAGACTATAGGTACACACTCCACGCCTGGCTAGTTTTTGTATTTTTTGTGCAGACGAGTTCTCACTATGTTACCCAGGCCAGTCTCAAACTGCTGGCCTCAAGTGATACTCCTGCCTTGGCCTTCCAAAGAGCTAGGATTACCTGTGCGAGCCACTGTACCTACATGTGTGAGCCACTGTACCCAACCGTGTTTCTGTTTTTATTCTTTGCTAGGTCCCAAAGACATTTGAGACAAATGCTGTCAGCAATTGAGTCAGTCTAGAATAGCATTTCTTAACCTGTGGGTCGCGACCCACAGGAACCATATTAAAGGGTTGTGGCATTAGGAAGGTTGAGATCCACTGGAATGTCTTTTGGGGAACCACTGGCTTCACGTTTAACTTATCTTTTAGGTATATCTGGAGAAAAAAGACAATTTTAAGGGCCATTTCTCATTTACCTTGCTTTAAAAAAAATTTGGTAGTTTATCAGTAATGTATGCTTATTTTGCTTCAAAACCAAGAAATGAGGATTAAATGAAAAGTCAAAATTAGATAAAACCCTTACATATCCGTTTTATTACTGAGGACTTTGAGCTTCATGTTTGTAGTATGTACATTTAGTAATGTATACTGTAAACAGAACTGTTAATAACACTTAATGACTTTTGAATTAATTATTCACCCACAGAGGTATTTTCTAGCTTAGAAGAAAAACGCAGAGAGAGAGAGAGATTTTCTCATTTATTTTGTTTGGGCGTGAACTGTTTTACATGGGGGAAAAGAACTGTTTTACATGGGGGAGTCTGGTTAAAGCTTACCTTTGCTAGACAGATATTTCTCAATTATAAAAGGAGGAGGTTTTTTGTTTTGCTTTTTTTTGAGACAGAGTCTCAAGCTGTTGCTCTGGGTAGAGTACAGTGGCATCATAGTTCATAGCAACTTCCAACTCTTGCGCTCAAGTGATCTTCTTGCTTTAGTTTTTCTATTTTTAGCAGAGATGGGGTCTTGAGGGAGCTGCTGCGCCTAGCCAAGAAGGAAGTTTTTAATTGACACTCCTAAATTTCTTTAGGTCCTGAAAGTCTATAGATTCCATGTGAATGCCTCAGCTTTTAACATTAATAACATTTTGAAAAAACTATCTTATAGATCGTAATGTATAGTATTTATGTTTGAAAAGTAGGGCTGTGAGGCCTAAGTTTGATAGTCATTTAAATTTTTTTCCTTTGGGAAGTTTGGACCGAGTGAGCACAGTTCTGCTCTCCCTGACTCCTGCTCCATGCTTTGACATGATTGAGGTTCTGTTCCTGGAATTTCATGCCTCTTTTCCTTTTCCCCATTCCCTTTTTACTACGGGACATCTCAGGCATGGACATCTCTGGAAAGCTGAGTCTCACACCCAGGTCTGGATTAGGAACCTTCCCTAAGTTTCCACGAAGTCCTGCCATGTATCTTTTAATTGTAATTAGTTGGTTTTTCCAGCTAAACTGACGTTTTTGCCTTTAGGACTGGGCGATGTGATACGCATCTGCTCCTGGTGCCTAGTCTACTGTGCTCCTCAGTGCTCACTCCACCCTTCCATAAGCCCTTGGTTAATTAACTCCGCCTTACAGAATACAGGAATACACTGGTGGGGGAGGTCTAGTAAAGTGGAGAAGCCTGGAGTTAAAACAGTACAGAGTAACTCCAAGGTTTGAGCTAGTGGCCAAATTCTCCCTAAGTGTTTTACTGATTTATTTGAAGGTGGAAGACTAGAAACAATTAAAATGAAAATGCTTTGAGGATTGATATCTGATAATTTATTGTTATGACAGAATTAATTGTGCAGAACTATGATGGACTACCGAGAATGAGCCTATTCTTCCTGGTCTTTTAGGAGAAGCATTGAGCACTGATAGCATAGGTGGGAACAGTTCTGGAACTTTGGAGTTGTTGTTGATTGGGTGTGATGTTAGGACTCATTGGCCTTGCACGTATTTGTAAAACTATTTAAGACTGCTCAGATCTAATGAATCACAGTTTTTTAAAGATCTGTGTCAAAAGATACCTACAAAACAGATTGTATGAAATGAGTACAGCCATTTAAAATATGTATAAAGTGTACTCACTGGTGAAAAAATAACTAGTAAAAATGGTTATAATTTTACAGGGATAAACCTGTGTGCTTTTAAAATATTTTTCAATAAAAAATTTAAGTACTAAAAGATTAAGTAGTATGGTTAACTCAGGATGGAGAAAACTTAAGTATAATGACACCAAAAGGAATGGCTATAAAGGAAAAGATGTGTTTGACTACTTCAGAAGAGTAAAACTTCTGTATTAAAATTCCACAAACAAAATTAGGAAAACAAGTGGAAAACCGAGAGAAATGTTGTAACTTACAAGCAGTAAGTATTGTATGGAACTTACAAGCAGTAACTTTTCCTTACTACATATAAAAAGAGGGCATGTAAACCAACAAGAAGAAACAGAAAACCCTCCCTCCATGGAAAAGGTGGGCACACTGGTTAAGGTGTACTCCTAGAAATGCAAATCAGTCAGGCAGCACCTGTGGCTCATCAAGTAAGGCGCTGGCCCCATATGCTGAAGGTGGCAGGTTCAAACCCAGCCTTAGCCGAACTGCAAAACGGAAAAATAGCCGGGTGTTGTGGTGGGCACCTATAGTCCCAGCTACTCAGGAGGCTGAGGCAAGAGAATCGCCTAAGCCCAGGAGTTGGAGATAGCTGAGTTGTGTGATGGCTACCGAGGGCGATAAAGTGAGGCTCTGTCGCTACAAAAAAAAAAAAAAGAAGAAGAAAGGCACTCTAGACAGATAAGGGAGAGCCAATGATGCCAGAGGGGAAAGATAAAACCAGTTTAGGAGAGAATTCTGCCCTGTGTTTCATAACTTTGAAAATGTCTTTGCAAGGTTATCTGTAAGAAGCTCTGTTTGGTGACATCTAAACATCAAAGTTTTACCATTATCTCTAATTCTCTGCATGTTAATCGGGTAACTGCATTCAGATTGGCACCTGTGATTGGCAGCTAACTCCTAAAAGTAAATCAGGGAGAAGCAAGACTGTTATCTTGTCACTTTCCTCTTGAAGCCTAAATGTAAACAGCCTATAACCGGTAGATTCCTTCTCTTGAGGATAATGAACTATCAGGAAAAGCAAATGAAATGCACAAATAGATTTTTTCAGTCTTTTACAGTCATTTAAAAAGTTTAGAGGTACTAGGTACACAAACTTTATCAACTTCTGGATTTTCTAAGGGAAATGTCGACTGCAAAAGAAATTTGTCATTTTGGGTCATCAGCCATCCAGTCCCTTTCCTAATACCACTCAATTTCCTATTGTGGAGATACCTTTCCTGCACTAGGCCATAGAATGACAAATCAGGCATTCTGCCCTCCAAATACAAAACCTAAAGGGTCCCTCACTCCTTTCTGAAACCCCTTTCCTTTGAGAGCCTGAACAGTCACAAGCAGCACCACAACCTAAGTCCAGCAGCAAAGAGACCCCAAGGAAATGCCAGGTTCTGACTAATCTAAACCTCTGGAGCCTCTGACCTATTTCATTTCATTCTAACAAACACCCTTTTAGGGCTCAGTGCCTGTAGCAGAGTGGTTATGGTGCCAACCACATACACCAAAGGCGGCCGGTTCAAACCTGACTCGGCGCAGCTAAACAACTGCAACAAAAAAGTAGCCGGGTGTTCTGGTGGGCCCCTGTAGTCCCAGCTACTTGGGAGGCTGAGGCAAGAGAATTGCTTAAGCCTAAGAGTTTGAGGTCGCTGTGAGATGTGATGTCACAGCACTCTACAGAGGGCAATATAGTGAGACTATCTCACCCTTTTATACTTGAGTTAGCCAAAATCAATTTGAAAGCATGGCAGATAGTACTAATGCTATCCAGTTCCCCATTCTTGCTAGACACATTTCCCAGTCCCCTAAGAGTTGGGTGGAGCCATGTGAGTAGTTCTGGTCAAGTGGCTGAAAATGAAAATGATGTATGTATTCTTATGTACAATTTTCTATATTCTCTTCCCTTTGCTTCAAGAAACTTTGAAGCACTGCCTACGCTGGACAGAAATGCCACTTAAGATGGAAGCAGCCTAGAATGCTGATGTCAGCTGCTCACAAGCCAGCTAGGCCTGCAGTGAGAAGGCAAGCCTCTGAGACAGTCATGGCCTTTGCTAGCACAACAGAAGCTAGCCTATCCTGAGAAAGAAATCTTGATCATTCAATTCAAGGAAACTAATTTCCCTTCATTACATACAATAATGAAAGAGTTCTACTAGTTTAAAAGAATCACTAAACAGCCAGTACACTGTGGCACCCATCTTAAGGGTAGAAAAAGATTATTTGTGTGGCAGCTAAAATTACACCAACCTTTCAGTCATAGATCTGACACTGAGGATGCAAAGCACCAACCACCAGAAAAACAGTACATGAAAAGGATTCTGTATATGACATTCTGGAAAAGGCAAAGCTATGGGGTCAGGAAAAAGATCAATGGTTGCTAGGCAGAAGTTAAGGGGCAGGAATAACAAACAGGTGGAGCACAGTGAATTTTAAGGACAGTGAAAATTCTCTGTATGATACTGTAATGGTAGACATGTTACTACACATTCTTCTAAACCAACAGAATGTACACCACCACAAGGTAACCCTAATTTAGACTATGGACACTGGATGATAATGATGTGGCAATGGAGGTTCATCACTTGTAACAAATGTACCACTCTGGTGTGGGATGTTGACAATGGGGGAAGCTATACATGTGTGAGGGTAGGGGATATCTCTGTGCTTTTCTCTCAATTTTATCATAAACCTAAAACTGCTCTTTAAAAAAAACTTTTGCCATGCAGACTGTTAGAAAATTGAATGTCAAACTGCAAAAAATATGTAATAAATCTGTAGCTCAAAATCAGATTACTGATTAAAATTCCTTAACCCATTTTTGATAGATGGCAGACAAAATATCCTAAATATTCCTCCCACTGAAAAACAACAAAAAGGCCAGGCAAGGTAGCTCATGCCTGTAATCCTAGCTCTCTGGGAGGCCGAGGCAGGTAGACTGCTTGAGGTCCGGGTTCAAGACCAGCTTGAGCAAGAGTGAGACCCCCACCTCTACTAAAAATAGAAAAACTAGCCAGGTATTATTACAAGTGCCTGTAGCACCAGCTGCTCAGGAGGCTGAAGTAAGAGATAGCTTAAGCCAGTAGTTCTCAACCTGTGGGTCTCAACCTCTTGGTAACAATGAAAATACATCGCAGCATTATGAAGGTAGAGAACCACTGACTTAAGCCCAAGAGTTTGAGATTGCTGTAAGCTATGACACTTCTGTACCCTAATCTAGGTGATACTCTGGTTTAAAAAAATGCTAAATAAAATATCTTTATCATATGCATAGCTTAACTTACAAGAAATTAAGGAAAACTCAAAGACCAAAAATAGAAATGAAAGAGAAAAACAAAGAGAAAATAGAAAACCAGAAAGACAGGTGACCAGTGAGGCTACTTCAATCTGGGGGAAGATGGGAGAGAGATGTGCCAAATTCTTGGTGATATTAAAGTGACCCTATGAAATAGAACAAGAAACAAACCCTAGGGTGCACCCATAGTGTAGTATCAAATTGGAGACCATTCACATCAAGTTAGGAAGCCAGTATATATAAGAAATGAACCAGCCTAGGAGAGAGGTCAGCAAAGAATGTTGAGGCCTTGGTACTAAAAGAAGCAGTGGGGAAAAAATCTCCCAACAGAATCAATATAGTCCTCAATATATATCAATATAGTCAAGCAACACTGTTCACCAATGGAAGACCAGCAGTCTGCAGAGGCCTCCCCAATCCAGAGTGTATCTATGTACGGAACAGTGACCCTGCTCTAATAAGAGTTTTCTGACCAAATAGGCACTGTGGCCAAGACTCTTGGCAGCTATACTGGACAGAGACCTCACCTTCTTTCTACCTCTGCTGCCCTCGGGGACACACAAACTAAACTGACAAAGATGGAGGAAGAAACCATTCCAGGCAAAGGAAATGAATCCAGAGGCATATAATCCAGGTACTGCCACACTGTTGTGGCAGGTGCCCTCTTCTATAGCCAATGTAAATAACTACTGGGGCATAAATGATACATACGTTTATCAAAGACTGAGTGACATTTTTATTTAGGAACAGCATAACACAACTATGCTCACTACATAAATGTTTTCTTAAGAGGCTAAGTTACCATTGTGTTATTATTAAAACTGGATTTTTATATGTTGTAATAATTGAAAAAAGCATAACTCTTACATTACAATTTTAATTTTGCTATAGACATCTATTATTTTCCTGCTACTATATTCTTAAAAGTTAAATCTTCAATACTCCTCACATGGAAATACAAAAGCAGCTCATTTTAAATTGCATTTTTCTGCTTCAGGGATTAGCTCTGATTAGTTGTGTATTGTGCAATTCTTTCCATCACCAATTCTCTTTCCATGTTTCTTTCATCTAATAAAAAATTAAATGTGATGCTTTGCTAGGTTCCCAAGGATTACTAAATTATATTACATTCAAATATGTAAGCCTCATAACTGCTGCTCTAAAAATACAGTAAAGGTATATTCATAGCCAGGGTAAAACGAGCATTAAAATTAGTCATAGCAGAAGACACAGAAACTAAAAATTGTTCTACAAGATATCAGATAAGAAATTAAATGAATTCCATCATTATAAGAAATTAGGAAGCATGTCTTTTAAGAATTCTTTAATATAAGATGTTTAATTTGTATGCAAAAGTGATTCAAATATTGCAGTTCCCCCAAATGATAACAAAATTCAGGATCACAGTTTAATATAGAAAAAAATTCAGAATGTTTCACTTCATTCTACACAGAAAAAAAATCTGATTATCTAATTCTTGCTTTATCATTTTCTACAAATTTACCTCTCCTGCTTTCCAAAAAGTAAAGAAAAAGAAGTTTGTCTATCAAGGAGATACAAAGGCAAGTTCACTGAAATTAACAATGTGGAGGATTATCAGACTAAACTCAGGGTTACAAACAAGCCAGAAATGATCATGTACCACCTCTAATGTGAAATATAGCACCTTTGAGCCCCTCAACACACAGTCTATAAAACTGTCGAGAAAACACCAAAGCTATAGCAGGGTACAAAGCAGTCCACATGGCCATATTAACAGATAGCAAAAAGGAAAATATATAATAAACTTGACCTCTAAAAGCCAATGAGGTAGTTTTTCCACGAAAGTATCTAATTTTACAAACTGCTATCAACATGGAGGAGATCCTATTTTAGAAAGAGAAGTATTAACAAAAACACAGTTAACTAATTTACTAGAAGTTCTTCTGGGGTGGCGCCTGTGTCTCAAAGGAGTAGGGCGCCGGCCCCATATGCCAGAGGTGGCGGATTCAAACCCAGCCCCGGCCAAAAACTGAAAAAAAAAAAAAAAAATTCTTCCCACCTGCCACATTTCAGCTAGCACTTGGTCTAGGGCTGTCACTGCTGTTAATCCAGTCCTTAGATGAACCAAATGTAAACAGCAGCTTATCCAAAAAAGAGAGGGGACATTTCCTTGAGATTCTGATGGAAAATCACCTATAAACCTGTCTCTCTTTGCTTCTTATTGCCCTGCCACACAACAAGAATAATCTGGAACCTAATTCAAAGTGCATTTTGAGGTGAGGAGGGCTGGTGTCCTCTGTCTTGCTAAAGGACATGTGATATTAAAGCTTACACCATCATACTACCCTCTCACTCTCCCTCTCCTCAGCCCTAGGCAACCAAGCCCTTGCCAAATTTTTCTACTCATGAGAACACTGGCTCCTGGCTCACTATCTTCCTCCTCACTTGTATGCCTGTGCTCAAATTCAGCAACTTAGACACCCACGTGAAAGATACACCTGACAGACTAACCAAACAGTTTCTTGATGGTCAGTTCCTTGACCTTTTCTATCACCCCAGTTCAGCCATTCACCCACAAAGTCATACTCTAGACTCATCTCTGGCAATTTTTGAATTCAAATACTACCCTCCACTTACATATTTTAGAACTTTGTTATTTGATGCCTTTGGGCAAGAACTTTGTAAACTCAGGGCTAAGCCAATGAGCTAACCACCTCCTCCCAGATCCTCTTCACTTGCTTTCCTAAGTAGACAAGACAGAGTAGGCCATCGTGAGAAACCTGTGGCCTTCTAGGTCAGTGTTTTTCAACCTTTATCTCACAGCACACTCAAACCTATAGTTAAACATCCACAGCACACTTAAATTATGTTGACCGAAAAAAAGGAAAAGAATATACTTACTGCACTTTAAATGTCTTTCAGAAATAATAATCTTTAAAAATTGTCACAACACACCTAAGATCCCCTCACAGCACACTGGTCAAAAATCATTGTTCTAGGTCCTGAAGTGGGTGAGGCCTTTTTACTAAATCAAATTTTACAGACCAAATCTTTTTCTTTTTATTAATATACTTATCTTTTATATATATATGAAAAAACAATATATATTGTTTTGTTTTTGCGGTTTTTGGCTGGGGCTGGGTTTGAACCCGCCACCTCCAGCATATGGGGCTAGCCCCCTATTCCTTTGAGCCACAGGTACCGCCCTATCTTTTATATTTTTATTTCATTTTTTTAAATGAACATATTTAAAATACTAAAGAATAAAATAAGTTTCAATGAAATAATCCTCCCAGACTGACTGGCACAATTAGAACATCAGTGAGCCACAAGGGCCAAATTGATGGCTGCTATACTCATGATTCAGTTCTAACTTCCCCTGCCTGACTGGCACCACCACAGCATGAGGCTGGTTGGTGACAGTCTATGGGGGTTGAGTATGCCAGTTTGTTATTAGCTTTTGAAAATGGTACACTGGGTTTCTCTTTAAAGTGGAATTTGTGAATGGCTGCACAGTTTGATAGTATTTTTAAATATTGTCTGCTTAAGAGCCCATCATTTCAAAGATGACCAAGAGAATGCTGAAAGAGAACAGTTTTAATGAGGATTGGAAATTGCCACATTATCTTGTTTCTGCTAAAGATAAGTTGATTTGCTTGCTTTGTGATATTGCAATCAGAATTACAGAAATTCAATGTTCATCCACATTAAAGTATTCATATGGAACACAAATACTTTAAACTACAGGCAGAGGCTCAAAAGGTTGTACTGCAGAAATTAAAAGATGAAAAGCAAAAGCAAAGAATTCTTTCAAGCAGCTGTATGACCTGGAAATAATACCACTGAAGCAACTTATAAAGTAGCTTATATACTCAGGGGGGAAAGGGAAGGAGAGGCATAAGTAGTACAGAGAAGTCCCATATGCCCTTCCTCCAATTTCCCACAATGGTAACGTCTTAATGTAACTGTAGAACAATATCAAAGCCAGATGTTTCACATTGGTACAAATGTGCATACAATTCTATATCATTTCATCATGTGTAGATTCACATAACTAGCACTGCAACCAAAAATAAGAGGATTACTCCACTATTACAAATATCTCACTTGTGCTACCCCTACACAGTCAAACCCCTCCGTCTTCCCCTACTATCCCTTATCCCTGGCAACTCCACTGATCTGTTTTCTAGCACAATGGGTTTGTAATTTCAAGAATGGTATATTAATGACATTTCACTTATCAAAATGCCCTTCAGATCCATCCAAGTTCTATCAATAGTTCATTTTTCTCTCTCCTTTGTTTTTTCAGACAAGTCTCATTTGGTCACCCTACTGGAGTGCCATGGTATCATGAGTAACTCACAACAACTTCAAACTCTCAGACTCAAGAGTTCCTCTTGCCTCAGCCTCCCAAGTAGCTAAGACAACAAGCATATGCCACAACACCTAGCTAGTTTTCTCTATTTTTAGTAGAGACAGGGTCTCACTCTAGCTCAGGCTGGTCTTGAACTCTTGAGCTCAGGCAATTCACCCTCCTTGGCCTCCCAGCATGCCAGGATTACAGGCATAAGCCACCACCACCTGGCCCCATTACTCTTTTTTGCTAGATAGTATTCCATCCTAAGGATGTAACACAGTTTGTCTAGTCATTCATAAGTAAAAGGACATTTTGTTGTTTCCAGTTTTGGTATATTACAAATAGAGCTAGTATTACCAACCAGCATAGCATAGTGGATGCATTAACAAATAGAGCTGACAGTCATGTATAGATACTTGAATATCAGGTTTCACTTCTCTGAAATAAAGCTCAGAGGTGAATATGTATATTCATATGAACATAAAGGTATAATCTGGAGTTACATTATGTGTATGCTTAATTCTTTACAAAACTGCCAAAATGTTTTCCAGAATGGATGTATGATTTTACACTTCCACCAGCAATGTACAGAGACTAACTTTCTCAGCATCCATGACAGCCTTTGGTATTACCACTACTTGGTATATAATTTGTGTGTAGTTTGTGTTTTAGTTTTGCTCTTCCCTAAGAGAATGCTAAATATCTTCTCCTGTATGTATTTGTTATTCCTGTATCTTCTTTGGTAATGCATTTCCCATGTCTTTTGCCCAGTTTCTTTTTTGTTTGTTTTGAGACAGGGCTTTACTCTGTTGCCCAGGCTAGAGTGCAGTGGATGATTACAACTGACTGCAGCCTCCAACCATTAGGCTCAAGTGATCCTCCTGACTCATCCTCCCAGGTCGTTGGAACTGTAAGCACAAGCCACCACATCCACCTAATTTTTTTATGTTTATTTTTTGTAAAGACGGGGGTCTCACTGTGGTATTCACTGGCCTCAAGTGATCCTCTTTCCTCAGCTTCCAGAATGCTGTGGTGACAGGGCATGAACTACAGTAACAGACCCGTTTTTCTAAGTGGATGTTTACTGTTGAGTTTTTGAGACATATTCTAGATGAGTCCTTTGCCAGATAGTTTGAAAATATTTTCTCCATGTCCAGCTTGTCTTTTAATTCTTTAACCAGGTCTCTAGCAGGGAAAAAGTTTTAAATTTTGATAAAGTCCAATTTATTAACTCTTGCCCTTTATAGATGCTTTTAGTATCAAGTCTAAGGCCTCTCTGTCCAACCAAGGGCCACCAAGAGTTTCTCTTCTGAATCTTATGGATAGACTAAAGACTCTGGATAATCTTATTTTCCTCTCCAACTACTGAATTTTGTTCTGGTAAACAATTAAAAGACCAGCCAATCACCTCAATCCTGTGACACATGGTAGTTGCTTTGGTTAGGACCATCTTTCCTTGTTTTTTAGTCCTAAAGCACAAGGCATTAGTTCTCAGGCATGGCCCTTCATTTTATGGCATCTTCTTAATCTTAAGATGTGGTCCTTCTCAAATTTCAGTGGTGTTTACTCAGCACCTCTTTGTGGGGCTTGCCCTTCAAACTATCTGCCCAGCAATGGGCAACTGCTAAAATTTCTGCTCAACTTTTTAAATTCTCAGCTGCTGCTTTCTGCCAGGTTCCACAGGGTATCACTTAGCACTTGCACAGTTTCAAAGTCAGCCAGTGATAGAATTTGTATACATATTTTGTGATCTGCAACTGCTAGAGTTTTCCCTATTCGTTTGTCCCCCACCCTCACCCAACAGGGCCAAACTCCAACCTCAGTTCCTTCACTGAGGAAGAATGCCACTTTTGGCCTGAACTCTATCCCTTTGTGTGAACTCAGAGCACCTGCAGAAGGAGTAAACCAGTTAAATATACAGCTCACCTAGCTTACTTTCCTTCTTTCAAATAGTGTGTTGCCTCCAGTTTCTACTTTTTGTTTTTATATTCTGTACAGATTTGTTATTGGAAGAGTTAGTCCATGGTCTGTGACCATTACCAAAACCAGGAGCACAGGTCTGATTTTTATATTAATTTCTCAATTTGGGAGAAGCATATATTTATGCCTCCAACATGAATGAAACAAAAAAGTATAATTATAATTTATATGGAAGACTTGTATTTCTCTTACTAGAGCAGTAGTTGTCAACCTTCCTAAAGACTCCTAATGCTGCAATCCTTTAATACAGTTTCTACAGTTCCTCATGTTGTGGTGACCTCCAACCATAAAATTATTTTCGTTGCTACTGTAATTTTAAAATAACTAAGTTTGCTACTGTTATGAATAGTAATGTGACTACCTGATAGGCAGGATGTATTTTCATTGTTACAAAGGGGTCATGACCCATAGGTTGAGAACCGCTGTTCTAGAGCTAAAGATAAAAATCAATAAACTTTTTTGTCATTTCTATGCAGACAGATGAGCTGCTTTTTTTCCCCAAAAAATTCCCCATTTTATGAAATGATAGTTCTTCAAGGGTCTGAGTTCCAACTAACAGCCTCAGATAAACCTAAGACCTCATCTTCTATTCCTAAATTATATCAAACCTCAAAATTGTAACAGCAATAACCACTATCCCATTGGGTTCCAGACAGCCTCCAAGTCCTGCCACTTCAGATTTAAGATCCCCACCACCACCATTTGACTTTTGAGAATGTCCCTTTCTTGTGGATTCGTCCATGTATTCTAAAGTCTTTCCATTACATATTATCCTGCATTTCTAGGTTGTTTTGTTTTGTGCGGTGGGAGGATTTTGAAGATTATCTACGGAGCTAAACTGCCATACACAATTAGAAAACAACACGTTTTTCAGTTAGAATCTTTACAAAATCATAATAAATGCTACGTGGAAAACTATAGGTAAAAACAAGTCCACATGTTCACCTAAAATACATATATCCCAAAAAGTACCAAGTACCACCTGTTTTCCAAAAAAGTTGTAAGTTGAAAACTAGGACTATAGAAAATAAGAACCATGACAAAACATACTATAGGTATTAATAATTACCTAACAACAACAAAAAAAATAGTTATCTAGCATTGAAAAGCTACACTCCTCAAAGCCCCGGGACAGAAGAGTAAGTGATACAATTGTATAGCTTAATACCAAGCAATTGCCCAAAGTGCAGCACACTGTACCCAACCTTTAAAATAGGAGGAACAGAAAAATCACCTCTGCCTTACGCTGTCTTAGACTTCCCAAAGTACACAATGCTCGGAGAGAGCTAAGTAAGTAAAATGATGCTTCAAAGCACCACAAATCCACTGGTTACCATAAACTCAATCCTAAAACTAACTGAGTAGAAAGCTAAATAACAGTGTCAAAACGTTTGAGTCAATAACTCTTAGAAGACTGTACTCACAAAATGTGATTATCCCACAAAAAAATTAGGAAATGAAATATAAAATATTTAAAATAAAGTTTTTAAATAAAATTGAATTAATTTCAAAACAATGATGGCAACTAATAATGCTGCATCGCACAGTGAATTTAATGAATAATCAGTCAGAAATGAGAAGAGAAAATGTAATGGCAATGATAGTTAATATGATGATTAATATTTCCTATACTTTTAGAAAAATGTTAAAACTGGAGAGTGATAATCTATATGATTTTTCAGATTATGTTCTTACAGCATACATCATGTGACAATGAAAGTGGCATTTAAGGAAAAGATGTACCTTTACAGTGAAGTTAGTTAGCAACACCACTTTAATGATCAAAGTACGTGCAACTATTAAAGGGAAACCTGACACTGTGTGCTTCCTGCCGTGTTGAAATCTATGATATAGGCTCGGCGCCTGTGGCTCAGCGGGCTAAGGCGCCAGCCACGTACACATGAGCTGGCGGGTTCGAATCCAGCCCGGGCCCGCCAATCAACAATGACGGCTGCAACTAAAAAATGGCTGGGCGTTGTGGCAGGCGCCTGTAGTCCCAGCTACTTGGGAGGCAGAGGCAGGAGACTCGCTTGAGCCCAGGAAGTGGAGGTTGCTGTGAGCTGTGATGCCACAGCACTCGCTCCAGGGTGACAGCTTGAGGTTGTGTCTCAAAAAAAAAAAAAAGAAATCTACGATATATTCTCCCCTCACAGGGAAGAAAAAGGTTTAATCTAAATCTAATCAAGCTCCCATACCTAATGTACAGCTTCCAGGAAATTGAGGTACTCTACAAGTTTAATCATATCAAGAAAAAATAAGCCTTCAAATCTGGAATGTGGAACACTCCCTAAGACAAATGGCCTGGACTCTCCAAGAAATTGATATCATGAAGCAAAGAAGAAAAAAAAAAGAGGGGGAGAAACCAATTCAAGAAGAAATATTAGTAAACAGAGTCCATTGTAAACACAGAGCCAAGCACTGTTTCTCCTAAAAAGGCAAGAGTGATTTAATCTTAGGAATTCCACTGATATAATCTACCTGTTAATAGAAATAGGAAGAAAAAATTATATGATGTCTATGGATACCATATTACCAAATCCAACACCTACTAATGTTAAAAACAGAAATAAACTGGAAAATACTTATTGAACATGATTTTATTTCAATACAAAGTGTTAATGAGAATACCCAGCACTGTATTGTTGGAATAATTTTAAATTTATATCATCCAAACCTTTTGGAAAATGGTTAAGATTACTTTTAAAGTTGAACATACGCATATCCTATAACCTAGAATTCTATTCCTCAGCATAGCCAATAGGAAACTTGCACAATTTGCATCCAAATGTGTATGCAATATTTTTTTTCCTATTTGTTATTTGTATATACTCACGGGGTACATGTGCAATTTTGTTACTCTGACATATGGCGTACAAGGTGGTGAAGTCAGAGGCCTCCATGCATCCATCACTGAAGCAACACACATTGCACCCACCAAGCAACCTCCCATCATCCACCCCTTCCAGCTCCTCACCCGAGTCTATAACTGTTGTTACTTCCACACTCTGCTTTCATGTGTACATATTACATAGTTCCGTCTCACAAGTGAGAACATGTGGTATTCATGTACAAAATTTACAATGGCCAAATATAGAAAACAATCCAAATGCCATATGTGGTATGTTGACGTAATAAACATGAACTACAGGTATATGCAACAAGGATAAATTCCAAAACATAACATGAACAAAAGATGCCAGATACCAAAGCATACATATGACTCTAAGTAAAATTAAAAATAGGCAAAACGATCATAATATTAGAAACTACAGTAGTAACTACCTTTGCAGTAAAGGGAAAGAGTGCTTGGGAGAGGGCACAAGGGGTCCCCTGATGTTTTTGCAATAATCTATTCAGCGTTCTATTTCTCAACCCAGTGGCATTTTCCTTGGTTTCATTTTGTGATAATTCATTATGCAGTACATTTATGTTTTGTATATATTTCTGTACATTTATAACACTTCAATGAAAAAGTATAATTTTTAAGCTAAAAAGAAAGCACAAAGTAATTCCTAAATACCTAAAACAACTTAAAGACATACATAACTATGTATCATATTGATAACAGAATGAAGGGTTATTTTAATTGACTTTAAAATACAGCATTTTGATACACATTATCTAGTGGGCTAAACAGAATACAAAATATCTTTAAATATACTTTGTGGTTTTGCTGTAAGAATTTTATTACTATTTTTAAACTATTCTAAACTATAGGCTAAAAAATCATGTTGCTGTCATCAGTGGCCAAGATGTTTAGCTTATAAGAAAAATAAAAATTTTAAATCTAAATCGGTGAAGTCTCTAATTTTTAATTTGAATTGGAAGTATCAGAATGAATTCATAATCTTTCTCTCTTTAAAAACCTTTTCCTAGCCCTAACCTCTTTAAGACATATTCTAAAAGAAGTAACAACCCTAATAGAAGTGAACAACCCCTACCCAGATTGTATTCTCTAAATACGCCTTCTACCTAAGTATGAGCAAGGCTCCTTACAGAACTGGTTTCCAATCTGGGGGCTCAAGATAAATCTATGAAATCTTACTGCCAGAAAAGCAAGTTATCAGAGACATTAGGCGAGTTATGTCAAAGGGGAGAAGGACAAATGTGAAATTGCTCACATGGGACAGATATGAAACAATTTGAGCATCAAAAAGACTAATGGCTGCAAAGAACTATAATATATAATTAAGAACTAGAATATAAAATACTAAGAACTCTAGTTCTTAATGCAAATGAACTCTCATTGCACACTTACACAGATTACTAAGGCACTAATTATTTTGAAAATTGGCTACAAAGACAAATAATCAAGCGTTTATCCTGCCTTGCTATATGAACCATATTTGGGGACAATAAAATAGTTGATCAAAGAAAGCCTTTTTTTTTTTTGAGACAGAGTCTCAAGTGGTCACCATGGATAGAGCACCATGCCATCATCATAGTTCACAGCAACCTTGCAACTCTTTGGCTAAAGCTAAATTTTTGCCTCAGTTTTTTTTTTTTTATTTTTACGAAAGATGGGATCTTCCTCTTGCTTAGGCTGGTCTCGAACTTGTGAGCTCAAGCAATCTACCTGCCTCGACCTCCCAGAGTGCTAGAATTACAGGCGAGAGCCACCGAGCCCAGCCCAGAGCAAGCTCTTTTGTAAGAAAACTTCAATTTCCTAAAATACATATATCCTACGGTGCATTTTACAAGGGTGCATGTTAAATTTACTAAGTGTAGAATATAAATGTCTTAACACAATAAGAAAATGTGGAGAGAGGGAGGAGCCAAGATGGTCTATAGCCAGTTTTCCGCAGATGCTCCCATCCAGAAGGAGAGTTAAAGGACAGAAATTTAGCAAGAAAGCCAACGGTTTGAAACTGAGCCAAAAGAGGTCGAAGAATGCACATCAACCCTACTGAAGCGACCTGCAACCCCAAGGATACAAATGAAAGGTACAGAGCACATCACCAAGCGGACAGGCGTCCCCTCCCCCAAGAGAATGGCTCGCAGTATACTCCATACCACCATAAAAACAAGCAAGCAGAGTTCAGATGTCCTCCCACACTACCCCACGGGAGAGACCCTCTAAAAACCAGACCTCCTTCCCCTACTAGGGTGCCGCGGCACTCTCCTGCCAGGCATAAAGCTGTATAAAACTGCATATATTCTCTATTTGCAAGTTGGAACTCCCGGCACTCCCCTCCATTCTCACCCTGAGGTCTGGAGGTCTGTCCCCAATGGAGTCCAGATTCTTGGACACTTTCTCAAGGGGTGTGGACAGGGCGCAGGCTGTTCCTGGTCTGTGCTGTTTCCCCAGCTTGGGAGTGGTGAGAGGAGAGTGAGCCAAGAGGTGGCCGCCGAAGTGGACAGGTGGTCCCCTGAGGCACCAAGCCACAGCTCTGAGAAAGCTTTGCTAAATCTCGGCTGCACCTGGCCCTCAGGGGATGACAGCTGAGACAAAAGGCTGAAGCTCACAGACTGAGTCAGGACTATTAGCAGCCCAGCGTCTCTTCCACAGGGCAGAAATTCTATGAACTTGTTCTGTTCTATCAGCTTTTTCATCTATTTTACATCAATCAGGGACAGGGCTGTAACTGAGTGAATCGCCCCAGCCCCTATCAAGCACCCAGGTTGTCAGGCCTCACCTCCCTCCCCCCCGCCAACACCGACATAACTGGTGGACTGGCTGAGGAGCCACTGAGCCCCATGTGATCTAGGCAGGCGCAAACCTCTAGATCATCTGCTCATTGGAGGGAACTGGATCACAGGGGGCATGGTGACCTAACTGCTGGTTTTCCTCCACAGCTCAGATTCCAACACAGAGTAACCAATTCTCTAGGGTAAGAAAGAGACCAGCTGAAAGTAAGACAGAGCCACTTAACCCCACCACATCAAGAAGGCCCCTGCGCAGGCAGTAGCAAAGTATGGGTTGGCAATACTCTAGGCGAAAAGGTACAAACACCAGTCCCAGCTTACAGGCAAAGGAAGGACTGGTCAATCACTACTCCTAGAACCTCCAACCCAACTTATCCTTACCTACTCACCCAGCCAAATGGTGCTAAATAAACATGGGGCGGAATCAGTGGAAAAACTCTGGAAACATGAACAACCAGAGTAGATCAACCCCCCCAAGGAACAATTTGGCGGACACAAATGACGATCCTATGCATAAACAGATGGCTGAGATGTCAGAAATCGAATTCAGAATTTGGACTGCAAACAAGATCAGTAAAATAGAGGAAAAATTGGAATTAGAAATTCTGGGAGCATTTCAAAAATTGTTTCAAGAAGTCAAGGAATTCAAAGACCAAATGACCAAAGATTTGGACACATTGAGACAAGAAGTTGCAGCCCTCAAAGATCTGAGAAATACAGTAGAATCCCTCAGTAACAGAATGGAGCAAGCAGAAGAAAGGATTTCTGAC
>CAUYON010068863.1:0-47997 GCA_963573935.1 Arctocebus calabarensis
TCACAGCAACCTCCAATTCTTGGGCTCAAGCGAGTCTCCTGCCTCAGCCTCCCAAGTAGCTGGGACTACAGGCACCCACCACAACACCCGGCTGTTTTTTTTTTTTTTTGGTTGCAGCCGTCGCTGTCTGGCGGGCCGGGCTGGATTCAAACCCGCCAGCTCAGGTGTATGTGACTGGCGCTCTAGCCCGTTGAGCCACAGGCGCTGAGCCCCTGAAATTGTTTTAAAAGGTATGCAGATAAAGGTGTCAAATGTGCCAAGGCTGGGGTCCCTCTGCTGGGGTTCCTCTGCCACTTGTGCTCTCCCCAGAGGGCTGGCACTGGTGCCCATGTTAATGGGGTGCAGGTAGGGTTGAACACCTTTGAACATTCTTCCTTCTACCTGTTTCCTCTGAGTAAAGGTCTTTGGGCATATGGATCGCTGTGGCCTTTTTCAGAGAGCCTGCCATTCTTGGAGCTGGAAAAGCTCAAGAACAATACCCTATTCATTCTCATTATGGGCAATGGCCCTTTGATGGCCATGTGAGCCTGATGCTGACCTCTCAGCTGACCCCAGAACCTCCAGGGTAGACTGCCATGGGGTTGGGGAGTTGGCTGTGTACACAGTGTTCCCACCGTTCTTTGAGGCTAGTTATGGACGTAGGTTGTTTGCTGCTGTGCCTGACCTCCCTGTGGGTCCAGACCTGAGATTGAGTTTCTCTTAGTCTGTTTTTCTGGTTGTGTGGTATCATTTTTTTCATCTCAAAGTAGAGATGATAGTGCACAGGACTCAAGACACCTAACACGTATGTTGAAGGAGTGTGAGTTGATTTTTCTTCATCTTTTCTTATGAGCAGTGGTGGCATATGAGAGGAGAAAATACAGCTGCAGATGAAACTGGGTTGCTGAGAAAAGTGCATTGGTGCAGTGTAAAGAACATGGTCTTTTTTTTGTTTCTCCTCCTCCAAAGTACTACTTTAGGGTTTCTGATGATTGTGGATTTTAGACTTTTTGAAAGTTAGATTAGATTTTTTTTTTTAATTTGAAATGCAGGTATTTTTTTCTTAAACATTGAAAATTATTTTCCTACTCTTTTACTTAGGATATATAGTTAACAGATAACACAAATTTATGTGAAAGCATGATCACCATAGTACTTTTTTTATACTAATGATAAACCGAATGAAGAAGAAGAGTTATATAAATCAGAATCTGCTCATATCAACTTTTTAATTTAGCCATTAAAGAAGAGCATATCTTGGAAGATATGGGAAAACGGCTTGTGAGTTGCTATTGAGTGCTGTTGACGACACTGACTAGACTTGCTGTTAGAGATAGAAACCAGTACTGCCTCTTAGGCCTGCGGACCTTCAGAGGGCTGTGGCTGTCAGTTCCGGGGTGGTTCTTTCCCCGGCCTTTGATTTGACCGAGTGGACTTGAGCACGTTCCTTTAAAAAAAAAAAAAAGATCCCACATCCTGTGTCAGGACAACAAACAGAACTCTGCCAAGGTAGAGGGGCTCCCTGTGCTCCAAGGTGCTGGGGCCCCTTCTTGGGGGCCTTATGGTCTTGCAGAGCCCCCGGTCACTCCACACCATGCTGAGTTGGGACTGCATCTTCTGGTACCCACTGGCCTCAGTTGGCCATCAGAAATTTAGCTGCTTCCTTGGAGTATGTCAAGTAAGCACTTTACATAAAAGCAAAGACAAGAATTGAGGAATATGGAGAAATAGGAAGGTGGTAGAAATAGGGAATTGAAAGAGCTAGAAGCAAGATTCTGCTTTTTTTAAGGAGCCACCCATCCTGGGGTGAAGTTGTTCATAGCTATTGCACTCAGAATGTGATTCCCAGGTGATCTGGGTGCACATTACAGTTGGAGAAACTGGCGGGAATACTGGACTTCTCAAAGATTGGTGGCCATTTGGGCTGGGTGGGGCACCTGGGAACAGTGCAGATGCAGGGCTGAGACCCTGAGGAGAAAGTGTGTACACATCTAGTCCCTGGACCATGCTCCATGCCTAGTTTTGTACACCACTGCCACAGTCAGAAGCAGGAATGGGGACATGCCTTGCCTTCAGGTAAGTTCCCAAGGCCGTGAAGAATCCTTGGGTTGGGTGAGAAGCTGGCATCTCCTTCTCTAGCCCCTTCCTGCTCATATCACTGTTTGTGTTTTAGATCTGCCACATGTCACCTTGCCTGTGACATCTCCCCTGCTTTCCCAGCAGCACCCCTGAGCTCTGTCACAGCCCCCAAGCTGGACCTACCTGTTTGTGTCCTGAGGCCACAACTTTCTAGTCTCCAAGGATGCATAGCCTGGCCATGGTGTGTGTGCTGTTTGCTGGGTGTGTGAATTAAGGACGGAGCTTTTGCTCCATGCAGGCTGAGGCAGGCCCTGAGGGTCTGTGTTTGCTAAAAATAACTCTGGATTATTCTTTTGCTCATTAAATAATATGTGCTTGTTGCTGAAATCTTGGGAAATCAAGACAGGACTAAAGATGAAAACCCCGAGATAATCATGAATGCAAGTGTTACTGTTTTTTCCTCTAGTCTTTCTTATAGCATTACATAAAATGTGCTCCTTGTTACATACAGTACACATCCAAGTTGGGCTTTTCTGTGTGCATAGTTTTGCCACCTGTGTTTGGGGGATGGATGAGCACATACTTGTGTGATTTAAACATCTTGGAAATACTGTTGTAGCCGATGCATCCATTTTTCATCATCTGCATGTCTCAGCACCTATTGATGGAACCATTTCTCTGCTCCAGAGCCTCAAGTCCTAGGTTACTTCTGGTTTATTGTTACTAATAGTGCTGCTGTGATGTCTTTGAACCTAATTCATATCTCTGGTTGTCTGTTAGGGTTGATGTCTAGAAATGACTTTACTGAGTTTAAGGCTTGGAGATCTTAGGGTATGGCAGTGCCAAATGGCTTGTAGACTGTTTGCATTTTTTTGCACTCCCACTGGCAGTGCACCCCAGGATATATCTCATGCTGGTGATTTGTAGTTCACTTTGGTGTCCACCATGCCTAGTCCTGTGCAAGCAGCAGGAGGTGGAGGGATCCAGGGATGCACAACGCAGCATCAGACTACAGCCAGCACTTATTACTGCTTGACCACTGTACCTAGGGTGCAGGGTGAAGACCCATTCCTTAGAGGAGCGCAACAAAGCTCTTAGCAGTTGGTGCCTGCTCCAGGAAACCCAGCCTGGGCCCTGCTTGTGCATGGATACCTCCTGAGCCCGAGTGTAATGTCCACATGGCTAGGCCTGTTCCTACAGCTTGCCCTGTTCCTTCTTCTCTTCTATCTAGGGGACACGTGTTGATCTGTTGAGACCAGGTTCATGGTCACTAATTCCTCAAAACCTTCCTTGACATCCTTCCCCCAGATCTGCCCTGCTGTTGTCTGGGCCCCCCTCCTGTGTCCTCTGCGCTCATCCTCTTAGGCGTAGAACAGTCGTTTCCTGGTGTCACCGCCTGCTTTGGGGGCTTTTCCTGTCCTTCTCAATGAGTTCCTTAGGGCCGTGGACCATACCTTGTTCTGGAGGCCAGTCTAGTATATGTGTTTTCTGGCATGAAGATGCATCTTACCAAGAAATCTTTGGAAATCAGTGGAAAACAGACATTATAGAAATATGGGAATTAGAAATATTTTCTATCATTTCATTCACCAGAAGTCTCCATTGTTAACTTCTGTACTTTTTTTCTGTGCCTGTACTAACATGTTCTTTTTCCCCCCTCTTACTCTTGGTCTATAACACCTATTTAACAGCCTTTTAGTATTAAGTTTCACATGGGGATGGGAGTATTTCATGTGATGGTTGTGGCTGACGGGGCCTTTGAATGGAAGAAATGTTATGTATTTGTGAATCGCAGGTTCTTCATCTGTACTGGTGGGCCTGGGGACAGATCCTTCTCGGCACAGGTTGTCTAGTCATTTAGTATCATTTCGAAAGATCAGAAAATAGTCACATTTTGGAGGCCATTTTTCTACTCTCATGAAGTGCTAACTTGTTAGGTAATTTGCCTTTTCACTATTTTCAGAAATGGAAAGATGAGTTGCCTTCATTAATTTTATAGTCTAGGGATTTTCCTGGATTCACTTTCTATCTCTTTCCCTAAAGGAAAGGCTACTGAAATAGAAGAAGTAAATCAAGGCCCAGGACCAGAGAAGACCATGATATTCACTGGTAGCCCTGCTGCTGTGGGAGCACCGAGGGTCGTCCTGAGCTTCCCGGCACCCAGTGTGTGTGGGGGAAATGACATCAGTTGTCACAGGAAGGAGAATGGAAACCATGGAGAGGATCGAATCTTCCCTGAAATATTAAAGAACCTTGTGACTGTCAAAAATAGGAAATCTTTGTCTTGACTTGGGTGAAAGGGGAGAATTGTAGCAGAAGCAGAAGTATGGCGGCCTGGGCACATCCTCTGTGAGTCTCTCCTGCAGGGGTGTTACACTTGGGGGTCGGGGCGTGGGCTCTCCTGGGCCCCAGCCCCCTCTTCTTCCTCTGCCCAGCCAGCTGCTATTCTCTGGAACCCAGTTCACCTACAGCTTCACTGTGGGGCCAGCCCTCACTTCTCCTGGAGTATCAGCTAGGATTTATCTTCAGTTGCCAGTAGCCCACTGAAAGAAACAGTAGTGTATGTTTATTTCTCTCTCATGTCAAAGAGGCTGGATGTGGGCAACCCAGGGCTGGTGTGGGAACTTCATAGGATTGTATGGACCCCTTTTCTCCGTTGTGCCACCATGTCCTCCACACAAGGCTTGAGATGGGCTCCTTGCTAATGGTGGCTGCTGGAGCTTCAGCTGTCCGGCACTTACATTCCAGGCAGCAGGAAGACAGCAAAGGAGTGAGGCACTCAAACCTTGCCGCTCAGTTTGATTTCACTAGATGGCCTCCCTCAAAGTTCTGTGTTACACTGCCACCTTCATTGCCCTGGTCAGACTGGAGCCACACCTGGCATCTGGCAAGCTGGGGAGTGTAGGCTTTCCCTTGGGCACCTGGTCACCTTGAACAGATTCAGGACTCTGTTACTAAAGAAGAAGGGGACAATGCGCAGGAGATGTTGGGCTGTAGCTAGCTAGCCACGTCCAGTGCACTGGGCTCTGGACTTAGAGTTGGACAAATCACTTGCCCTCACTGAGCTCTATTTCTTCATCTGTAAAATGGAAAGAATAATGAAACTGATTTCAAAGAGTTTTGAGTACTGACAGAATGCCAATAAGGACCTGCTCAGAACCTGATACATAGTTTGGTCTCAGAAGCAAATGTTCCTTATAACTTACTGGTGCCACCACCATCATTGCTGTCATCATCGTCATTGGTCCATGGGAAATAGGAATCTAAATGAGTGTTGTATACTTAAATGATTGGAGAAGCCAAAATAAAAGGATCTCATCTGTTATCACAAGTAAAGAAGCCAGAAATGTCTGTGACATAAGTTTGTCTGTTTTAGTTACAGCAAGGCTGACCAGGGATACTTGGGCTTAGAACAGATGTTGCCCTGGCTGGGGCGCATTTGAGGGTACAGGCTGCTTTACTTTCTCTCAGGGAGTCAAGTCCCCTGCACAGCAATTTCATGGCTTTTCTAAAAATTGTACAAATCCAGAGCTGTAATTCTCTCTCTCCCTTGATCCACCCTGGCTTGAGAGCTTCCCTGGGAAACACAGTGGCTCCCGACTTTTCCTGAGTCTCTGATGTTCTGTATAAGTGACAGGCAGAAGACAGTCCTTTCAGGGACCTGGGTACTCTGGGTGCTCTGTTCTCCTTCCACAGGCCTGTCTTCAGCACAACTGAGAATCTAAGTCTTTCTCTGCTGACCTGCGTAGAATGGCTTCAGAGTGTGCCCTATAAGGAAATCCAGGCTGGCTGGTGCCTGGCTCTGCAGCTGTGTCCCAGGAATTTGGTGGTGTGGGGGTCCGTTGACACTTCTGCAGAAGCCACTTTGGGGAGGCTTCCAGTGATCTGATGGGAAAGGGATGCAGGGATGGGGAGGGCTTTGACCACATGTCCCAGGGAAACATTTAGAGCTCTTGGATTCTCTGCGAGAAGGCCACCAGCCCTGGTGTCTGGGTAGTAAGCACTGAATAGGATTACTGAAGAGCTGTGGAGTACCCATGCAAAAATTCCAAAATGCCTTTGTTGTCTTTGGACTGGGCTTCTGTGAACCAGTCCAGATAGCAACAGCGATAACATCCTGCCTCACCTCCAAGGTGTCAATTGTTAGCATTCTCATTTGCCAGGTGAGAGGACTGAGGCTCATACTGGTAGAAATTGGGTCCAAGGGTTTATGAGGGCAAAGCCATGTCTTTTCTCCTCTGAAGCCTGCCTGCTTGGTGAGAGTCCAGTGACCTGGCCCTTGTTTCTGCTCTGTCCCTTTATAGCTGTGTAAACACAGGCAGGTGGCACAACCTCTCTGAGGCCCATCTTCTGAGTGGTGACAAGACTGATGAATGAGATGAAGTGAGGGCAGGTGAGAGAACCTTTTGTAAAACTGTCAGGCTATCCTAGGGGAGCCTTGGGCAGCATAGGGCCATGTGCTAGGTTGTGCGGTGGTAAGACCTTTCAGCACTCACCGATTTTTTTGTTCCTGAGATGACTCGAGGAGTCTTATGAAATTCCTTCCTGTCCTTGGGTAGAACTTTCGTGCTGATTCTCATCTCAGGTGCGTAGGCCCAGAGGTCCCTGGGCAGGAGTGGTGTGGGTTTCCTGGCACACTGGAAAGTAGTCCTTGGCTCACTCCCTTCACCCTGCCTGGGTAGTATTTTTGCCCCAGGCTCTGCCAAGTGGAAATAAGTTATTTACAGTGTTTTGACAGGATTGTCAAAAGCCTGGATGGGCAAGGATGCCTTTGGGACTGAGCTAATGGCCTAGGAGTGTGGAGTAGGGGAGGGGTTTGGTGTGGGGGAAAGAGGCAAGAGAGAGATGGTGGGGGCAGGGCCCACAATTATTGAGTTTGATAAATACGCCCTGGGCTTCAGGGGCTGGGAGAAACAGGACTTGAATAGGGCTGAGTGCTCAGGCCCTCTGTTATTTTGCTGTCAATGCCTCAGTGCTTTCCTTTGTCCAGGGGACACGAGGACCTCCGCCCATCCAGCTTAGCCCAGGGAGGCCTTTGTGTACAATAGGCCAGGCCTAGGCCTTGACTGTGAACCAGGGAGACCCTCCATCTGGGCTAGTATTAACCTGTTTCATTGCTTAGAACAGAGCAGAACAGACTTCTGTCCTGCACGATTTTCTGATTCTCCAGAAGGGAGTTTGAAAATATCTTTTAGGAAAGGTCCTTAGAGCTTCCTGTGTAGCTCGTAAGAGCGAAAATGCACCCGCCCCACCCTCAGCCCCAGGGTAATCAGTAGTCATACTTCATACATGTTCTTTGAGCATAGGAATGGCCTGAGATTGGTGCATTAAAAAAAAATTTTTTTTTTTTAGAGATGAGGTCTTGCCTCATTGCCCAGGCTGGTCTTGAACACCTGGACTCCAACGATTCTTGTGCCTCAGCCTTCTGAGCTGCTGGGACAACAGATGCCACCACACCTGTCCTTGATGCATTTGAAAGTACAGTTGTGATACTATTGTGACCTGCCCCCACAGCCATTCTGACCACACTGTTGGTGCTTCCCTTGTGGTTAAATGTTCTGCTTGGGCTGGTTTTCTCACTGGCTGCTTGAAACTCCCTGATTGTAGCTGAAGTTGTTTGGCTCCCTTGGTGGGTTCTGGCTATGGTTTTGGGTTGTCACCATTCTAAATAGTATTGTGATAAACATCTAGTTCTGATGTTGTTGGGGGAAGTCTATGATTATATCTTTGGGCTATGTAAATAATAAGTCATATTTATTATTTTTTGCAGTTTATAAAAATAACATATACTTCTTGAGGGAAACAAAGAAACCAAACATTTTGGAGAATTGTAGGATGGGCACTTCATGTTGGAGTTTGCTCTTCTACACGTTGAATGCCTTGTTACCGCTGTGCACCAGGTACTTACAGGGCCTCTCTCTCTCTCTTTCTCTCTGGTTTTCCCTCTCTTGTTCTCCCTCCCCGCCTTTCCTTTTTATGTCCCAAAGCCACCCCCATCCGCCCATGTTGGGGGCAGCTCTGCTGATGGCATTTTATGCTATGATTGCTCTTGGCCAAAGGAAGGGTGGTGGGCAGTGTGGACTTGTGAGAGGGTGGTTGGTTCCAGGGTGGCCACCTCACCAGGGCTGAGGGTCGGCTATCATAGCATCTGCCCTTTAGATCTAGAAGGCTAATTAAGATGAGTGTTGTTAAAGCACTTATCATATAGCTTGACTGAAAGTCCTTGTCCCCGAAATCTGTGATCTGTGACAATGGGGGGTGGGGTTGGGGGGTGGTGGGGTGGGGGTGGAGGGTGGGTTAGGATTTATCCCTGTCCTTTGGCTGCCAGTTTGTATCAGAAAGTTAATTTTTGAAATGCATATCAAATGCAAGCTTGCACGTTAAGGTCCTTTTTAGGGTGGGGCAAGTGGATATTGCCCTGAGTCTCTGTCTACAGTGAGTCTATAGCAAAGTGGAGCTAGCCCAGACTTCAGAGCAGAATTTGCAGTGTGGATATGTGTCACTATCCTAGTGAATCCTGGTCAACTGACTTTGAACCTAATTTTTGCCATTAGAGAGCCTATGGCCCCCTCTGTCTTGGACATTTTTTCTTTTTCTTTCTTTCTTTCTTTTTTTTTTTCTTGAGACAGAGTCCCACTATGTTGCCCTTGGTAGAGGGCAGTGGCGTCACAGCTCACAGCAACCTCAAACTCTTGGGCTTAAGCGATTCTCTTGCTGCAGCATCCCAAGTAGCTGGGACGACAGGCGCATACTACAATGTCTGGCTATTGTTTTGTGGCAGTTGTCATTGTTGCTTTAGCTGGCCCGGGATGGGTTTGAACCCGCCAACTTTGGGGTATGTGGCTGGTGCCGTAACCACTGTGCTACATATGCCGAGCCCGGATATTTTTTCTTTATCTTACTGTTCTCACAATAGCTGTGTAAGAGGGAGTTCTATTTATTACTCTTCCCATTTTGCAGATGAGGAAACCAAGGCTGAGATCTGTCACTTAAATGACATTTGTAAATAGAACAAGAGAGTACCAGACACCGTGGGTCTTTGCACTGAGATGTGCTTGTCTCCTATGGCCTGGGCTCTTTCTATTCTGATTTCTGCAATCCCCATCCTGCCCCAGTGCTAACCAGACCTCTCTGGTTTCCCATAAAAACTTGCTGTGCGGGTCGGTGCCTGTGGCTCAAGTGGCTAAGGTGTCAGCCACACACACCTGAGCTGGTGGGTTCCAATCCAGCCCAGCTCGCCAAACAGCGATGACGGCTGCAACCAAAAAATAGCTGGGCTTTGTGGCAGGTGCCTGTAGTCCCAGCTACTTGGGAGGCGGAGGCAGGAGAATCACTTGAGCACAGGAGTAGGAGGTTGCTGTGAGCTGTGATGCCACGGCACTACCTAGGGCGACAGCTTGAGGTTCTGTCTCAAAACAAAAACCAAAAAAACATAAAACCTGCTGTGCCCTGCCTGGATTTCCTAAGGCTGTGCCATCTGGTGTGGACCCCCTCTGTTTTTGAGCTCAGTCAGTCTTCTTCCTGTGCTGATGCTCGCCTGGTCCCGACTGTGTCCCCCTTCAGCCTGGCCGCTCTTCTGGTGGGCGGGTCGATGCCCTGCCTGCCCTGCAAGTGGCTGTGCATTTGCCTCCCGGCTCACTTTTGTTCCCTTCTGATCCTACATGTTTGGTGACCCAGACCGTGTCTGTCTTCATAAAGCGAGGGATTGCACCCTGGATAGCTGTAGTGAAGAAACTTCAGTGTGGAGGCTCTTTGTAGAGGTGTGGGTGGGAGTCAGGGAGCAGAGGGGGCTGGTGAGGCAGCCGGAGCCTGGCAGCAGTGGGAGCTGTTACTGTTCCTGGAGACCTGTGATGGTGGCTCTTGCGAGCTGCAGCCACTGCCCCAGGTATGTCACTGAAGCAGGGAGGGTAAAGACAGTGAATACCCCAGCCCCTCTCTCCTGCTTTCTGGTCTCTTGCCAGCACCCCTATCAAGCCAGTGCAGCTGGAAACCCTGGATGTTGAGCTATGAGTTCTGTGATGTCCCCTCTCAGAGAGGAGGGGGGGGGTCAGTAGGTGGTGACCAGCACCTCCTCCACCCTGCCTGGTGACCTTACGGTCCTTAGGGCAGAGCAGCAATGTGTCCTGTGGCTTCTGTCAGGAGGAGACCCAGGGTCCTCTCTCTCGACCCAGACTCCAGCATGGCAACTTTAGTGCTGATCTTTCTGTCTTACTGTCCCATGGACCTGTTTCCATCACTGGGAGGTTTATGGTTGATCCTTTGGGGGAGCCGATGGGCTCACCAGGCTGGGGCCCTTCAGGGGCTGGTCCTTTCTTCCTTCTTTGCTGGACATTTCCTCAGGCCCCATTAGCAAGTGTCTGTTGTCCTCTGGGGACTCTGAGATGACCGGGTCTCAGCCTGTTCTGTGCTGGTGACTCAGGGAGACATACAAACCCAGGGTCACCTCAGAAGAGCGGGGAGAAGGCAGAGGGTCCTGCCAGTGAGACATGGACCTCTGAGTCTTCCCCTGTCTGTCTCTAAGATCCGTAAGAGAAGACGAACATGTGGTGCTGACGGAGGACTGGGTCATGATCTTTTCTCCCCATTAGGGCGCCTAGAACCACCAAGCCTGGGGGGGGGGGGGAGAATCTTGAGTCGTGTGGTACCCGTGGGAGAGAGCATTAAGCTGGTGCTACAGGCTGGGACCACGGGAGACCTGGGCTCCTGGTGACTCTGCACCCACCACTGCCACCTTTCACAGCTTAGGCTGAGCTTTGGTTCCTGCTCTGAGGGATGGCTGATGGGAATCTCTCGGGTCACATTTCATCCTCACCTTCTGGGAATCCCTGACTGTTCAGAAGGCAAGGGTAGACAGAATATCTCCTGTGTGTTCTCGCCAAGTCTGTCTCCTCTTTTTAGCCTTTCCTCTTGAAGACAGCCAGGTGAGGGTGTGTGTGCTGCAGACCAGAGACCTCCTGCCTCCTCAGGCGGTAGGTGGGGGGTGGAGGATGTCTTGATGCTCTGTCAGTAGGACAGATTTCCAGAAAATTCAGCCAGCTCCCCACATCAGACCTCTGTCAGGGGCAGCACGTTCGGATGTAGTTAGAGCACACATGACTGCCCATGTTTACAGGGGGGTTTGCCGTCACGGAGAGCTGGATGTGCATACTGCCTCTGGCCTTGGCCTGTGCGACCTTGGGTGAGTCGCTGCCTTGGGCCAGTCCCCTGACGCTCGTCACAACAGTGCTACTCATGCTTGTCCCACTGTTCTCTAGGGTAGTATTTGCGGGGCCCAGGAGGGTGAGTGAGCACTGGTGTAGGCGCTTGGTAGGCGCTCTCCCCAGTAGCACCCTGCTTGGGAGGTTTGGGAAACATTCCTGGCAAGGCCCGTTTTTAGCCTCGAAACATCATGCCTGAAAAATGCTCGCATGCGGTTTATTTAACTTTAAGTGGGGCAAATTCTGAAATGGGTTGTTTATTGTCCAAGTTGAATTTTTAATTTCTCATAAATTCCCCACAAATTGCTGTAGTACATTTATATTTATTGAATCTGTCAGGGTTGTTTATGGCACTGAGGCCTGGGCTCCCCGTGTTTGTGGGCTGTTCCCTTGGCAACGCTGGGGTCTGAGGCTTTGAGGAGAGGCCCTGCTCTGCGGCCTTGTGGAAGTTTCTGGAATGGCTGGCAATGTGAAGTAGAGCTGGCCTTGGGTGGGCTGAGCTGTTTAACATTCTGGTTCTTGTTTCAGCTTCGCTTCACTCCACTGATCCTTTTCTCAGGGGCTGCACTGCTACCATCTCCCTATCCTGCTCCCCTAAGCACCAGCAGCAACTGCCCTGCCAGGTGCTTGTGGGACATGTAGACCTCCCCAGCCCCCAGACTTGCTGAGTTGGCCTGTAGTTTCACACAAGGTCTCGGGTGATTCTTGGCACTGGTGGGCCGAAGGAGCCTGTTCCCACCATGCTGCCGATGGGTAACCCACCCCAGGGGCCTCGGCCTGGCCGTTCTTTGTCCTTGCCATCTTCCTGCCCTGTGATCTTTCTGACTCCCCCTTCCTCCCCATTCTCCTCTCCTCTATTAGGAGTGGGCTCTACCCCTCAACTCTCCATACCTGGCCCACCCCCTTGCTTTGTACATACCAGTCTCCACTTTTACCACACCCCAGCCTTCTCTACCTGGGGAACTCTTGGTGTCTTGGAAGAGGCAACTCCCTGAGCCGCCTCCTCTGTGGAGCTCTCTACTTTCTCTAGACTGGATCAGATTCAGCTTTGCTGGAGCTCCCCTGCAGCTAAACATCTTGCCTGCCCCAGCTCCATTAAGCTACCTGACTCACCTCCCTGGTGGTGAGCGTACCAGGTACTCAGCATCCAGGTGGTGCTCAGGAATGTCTGTGGCGTCTTTGCCACTCCAATAGGGTGGCCTTCATGAGGCTGAGGCTTGAGGCTGGACTTTTTCTAAGAGTGCATGCCTGCCCTGGGGAATGGCAGGAATTGCTGGGGTGCAGTCTGTACCCCGGCTGACATGGGGGCCAGAGACTGGATGAGGATGGGGGCCTTGGGCTTTGGGAAGTCGCCGTGGGAGGGAGTCTTTGGAGAGACACTGAGAGGAGTCCCTAGCTCATCCACAGATAAGCACAGAAGTTCAGGAAGCTGTGAGTATTTTGAATATCTGCTTCAGATCAGGGCAGCGTTGAGACTCTGGGGATATGTAGCGAAGACAACAAAATTTCTGCCTTTGTGGAATGACCATGTCTAGGAGGTTGAGAGACTGAAAACAAATAAGCATATGTGGCGAGTGAGAATGTGAGGAGAGATGGGGAGGAAAATGAAGCAGGGTAAGGGGCTGAGGGTTATGTGAGTTGTGGGAACATGGCTTGGCTATAGCTGAGCATGTGCCTGCCTTTGACCCTGTGTTCTCTGCTGGTATGTACCCAGGAGAAAGGATCCCTGTGCCCACCAGAAGACATGGGTAGAATATTCCCAGCAGCAGTATCCTTATGGGCTCAAAGTGGAAACCACTCGAATGCTCACCAGCCATAGAATGGACACATAGATGGTGTTGTGTTCTCATCTTAGAATCATCATATACAGCAAGACAATGAAGCAGCAGCCACCATATGCTAACATAGATGAGTCTAGTGGACATGGTATTCAGCCCAAGAAGCCAGACACAGAGGCATACAATTCCATTTACGTGAAGTTCTTGACCAGGCAAATCTCTATGGTGACAGGAGACAGGCTAGCAGTCCCCTCCAGCCTGCCGGGGTCTTGCAGAGTTCTTTTCTGGGTTGGGTTTCAGTGTATGAATATTTGTTTTTGGTATGTGCTTGCTTTCTTATCATATACTATATTTCAATAAGAGTCTTGTACAAAATAACAAAAGGGGGAGAAAGCCATGGGAGACAGAGGATGTGCTGTTTTCTATATTATATCCCCTTGGGTTTCTTCTAGAATATTGGTCTTAAGCTGCTATGCCTGTCAGGTCGTGGTGACCCTCCTCTGAGCCCCCACCCCAGAGGAGCCCCCTTCACCAGGAGTGGCCACCTGGCGGGGAGCAGCAGCCTCACCCCAAGTATGCCCTTCCCGCCCATCACTGGCTTGGAGACTGTGTAATCAAGGGATACAAGTTCTGCATCCCCAGCCCCTGACTGGGTATCTGGCTCAGAGTACACACTTAAGGAATGTTTATGAAATGAGGGAGATGTTTTTTGTCCCAATGTTTGCAGCTTGCCTTTGTAAACGTGGAGTAGGGTCTGTTTCTGGGCATGGAGATACGGTTCCCTCTTGTGCATTAAATCTGCTCTCCAAACCAGAGAGGTGGTGGTGGCAGGACGAAAGAGTGTCTGTTGTCTAGATGGTATTTCCAGACAGTGGCTCTGAGCTGCAGTCTCTATCTGGGGGTTTAGAAAAGCCTGTGTTTATTGCTGTCTGCCTTATGCCAGGCACCGTGCTGTGTCTGATTCAAGCCTCGCAGCACCCTGTTTACAGATGAGGAAACTGAGGTCAGAGCAGGTAGACACAGTGACTGACTCCAAGGGGGGTAGTCCCAGGTCAGCGCTGGACCCCTTGACCTCTCCTGCTAGAGGGGGAGGTTTCAGGCGATGTGGGGGGAGTTGCCAGGAGCAGGGTTGGTGAATGTGTGGGCTTAGGTACTTTCAAGCCCTTATTCTTCACTCCTCTATTTCCATTCCAGCCTTTCCCTACTTTAGTCACCAGCCTGACTTCCCTCCTTCCAGAATCTTCCCTGATGACTCCAGACCTAGGTGGTTCTACCTGCTGTCTGTAGACTGTATTTTAGAGTAGTTATTGGTTCACAGCAAAATTGAGCAGAAGGTAGAGAGTCCTCATATCTCCCCTGCCCCCACACATGCCCAGCCTCCCTCTCTGTCCACATCCCCCACCAGAGTGGCACATTTGCCGTTGACGAGCCTACGTTGATGCATCCTGATCACCCAGAGTCTCTAGTTTGCAGGAGGGCTCACTCTTGGTGGTGTACATGCTGTGGGTTTTGACAACTGCATAATGACATGTACATCATCATTCAGGGTAGTTTACCTGCTCTAAAAACTCTGTGCTCTATTATTTTTATTTATTTATTTATTTATTTAGAGACAGAATCTCAAGCTGTCATCCTGAGTAGAGTGCTGTGGCATCATAGCTCACAGTAACCTCCAACCCTTGGGCCGAAGTGATCATCTTGCCTCAGTGTTTCTTTTTTTCTCTCTCCCTTTTCCTTTCCTTTTCTTTTCCAAGCTGTCGTCCTGGATAGGTGCTGTGGCATCATAGCTCACAGCAACCTCAAACTCTTGGGCTCAAGCAATTCTCTTGCCTCAACCTCCCAAGTAGCTGGGACTACAGGTGCCTGCCACAATGCCTGGCTATTTTTTGTTGTTGTTGTAGTTGTCATTGTTGTTTTAGCAAGCCCGGGCTGGGTTCAAACCCACTAACCTTGGTGTATGTGGCTGGTACCCTACCCACTGAGCTATGGGCACCCCCCAAGTTTTTCTATGTTTAGTAGAGATGGGGGTCTCATTTTTGCTCAGGCTGGTCTCGAACCTGTGAGCTCAGGTGGTCTACCTGCCTTGGCCTCCCAGAGTGCTAGCATCACAGGTATGAGCCATTACTCGCAGCTTTCTCTGTCTATTCTTGTAAAAAGCAGTACTGGTGGGGCAGCTTCAGTTAAACCCAGCTCTTCAGTGGTTCCTGGGCATTGGTGTGCTGTAACATTTCCAGGGGTGTGATGGGGAGGACTCTGGCTAATAATGTGAGGATCACTGGATTGAAGCTGTGGTTCTCAGGCTGGAGTGTGCACCAGCATCCCTGGGAGTGCTCCAGAGTCTCCGAACCAGCAGGTCTGGGGGTGCTGAGAGTTTGAGTCTCTAACAAGTTGCCGGGTGATAGTTGTGCTGCTGTTCTGAGCCTCTCCACCTGAGAAGGACTATTTAAGCAATGGTGGCAAAAGGTACAGTGGGGCCAGATGTGCCTCTCTCTGATAGCTCCCACATCCTTTCTAAGACCTCTAGGGTATCTGGGAGGTTGTACCCAGTCTCTTTCCCAGCATTACCAGCTCTCAGGGTCTGGACTGAACCCGACGGTGGTAGATATAAGGCCATTCTCTATCACCAGGCCCCTGGGGACTTGGGTTTGGGAGGATGGTGGTGGTAGGGGCGGGTTGTTTTTATTTTGTTTTGTTTTGAGACAAAGGCTTGCTTTGTTGCTGGGGCTAGAGTTATAATGGCTTAATCATAGCTTGTTGCAGCCTCAGACTCCTGGGCTCAAATGATCCTCCCACCTCAACCTCCCAAGTTGGCTAGGACAACAGGCATGCACCATCATATCTGGATATTTTTCAATTTTTTTCATATTTTTTTTTGAGACAGAGCCTCAAGCTGTCACCCTGGATAGAGTGCCATGGCATCACAGCTCACAGCAACCTCCAATTCCTGGGCTCAAGCGAGTCTCTTGCCTCCGCCTCCCAAGTAGCTGGGACTACAGACGCCCTCCACAATGCCTGGCCATTTTTTAGTTGCAGCCATCATTGTTGTTTGGCGGGCCCAGGCTGGATTGGAACCCGCCAGCTTAGGTGTACATGGCTGGTGCCTTAGCCCATTGAGGCACAGGTGCCGAGCCATTTTAAAAATTTTTTGTAGAGATGAGATCTCACTATATTGCCCAGGCTGGTCTTGAACTCCTGACTGGTCTCCCAAAGCACTAGGATTACAGGCATGAGCCACTGCACTTGAGCAGGCAGGAATTATATTGAATGTAGAGTGATCTAGGAGGCCAGCAAAGCTTGGGGGTAAACTTGTAGCTCACTGAGTCACTCTTGGGTGGTACCTGGTCCGAGTGAGTGTTCCTTTAGCCCTCCTACCAGGACACATGGGAGCCCCAGGCTAAGGACAACTCAGACTAAGCCTCCCTGTGTAAGGCTATCAGCCAGGGCCTGGCACTGAGACTCAGAGCCAAAATACTGGGATTCTTGTAGAAGAAGCAGGCCTGATTTTTCAGACACAGGGCACCCTAGATGCCTGGCATCTGTAATAAGACCTTTAGTAGAAACTAAATCTGCTGTGTTTGGCCTCCTAGAAGCCCAGCAATAAAATCAATGTAAATACAGCTAACATTTGGGAGTGGCTTATAAAGCACTTGAAAAAAATCCTTCATATAAACCCAAAGACAGTCCTATGAGCTGTCAGGACAATTAATTATCCTACCTTTTGGATGTGGGCACTAAAGTTGAGAAGGGCTAAATAATTAGTCCAAGGCCACAGAGCTCTTAAATGGTGTAGCTAGGATTTGAACCCAAGGGCCCTGCTACGCAAATCCCTGTGCATTCTGCTCTCTCAGCTTCAGGCCCCATGTGAGTGCCCCTCCCACCACCTGGCAGAAGTGAAGAAGCCCTCGTGAGCAAATTCTAGCTACAAAAGGGTGAAGATGCTAGTGCTCTGAGGTGTGGGATTTCTCATAACAGAGTTGTTCTTGAAATAGCTGGAGGCTCTTGGCATTTCTCAGCCAGAAGGCATAGAGGTGAGCGCCACACAGCTGTAACAGTGGCAGGACTGTTACTCAGCTTCCAATAGAAAGGCTTCCACTACACCTGGTGTTTTGCATTTCCTGCACTGAGACATTTTGGAGGCAGTGGTTTCCAAGTTCACTGAATTAGGGTTGGCAGGGAGGGATGGCTCAGTGGTTTCCAAGCTTGGCAATATGAAGGACCCGAGGGCTTCCCTGGAGGGGCAGGTCCCTGCTTTTTGAGGGGGGTGAGTTGCTGACACACATCTTCCTTATGCTCTTTTCACTTGAGAGGTTCTTTGATATGCGTGTGGTCTGGGGTCTTCGTGTTAGATTTCAGTTCAAGAAAGACTTCTGAGGTCAGAAAGAGTTTGAAAACCACTGTGAGTGGGCTGAGGTCCTGGAACGCTTATCTCCCTGTGCCTGGGGAACTGATGCAGTGTGTGTGGAGTGTGGATGACCTGCCAGGTGAGGCCTTTGGGAGTAGTGTGTGGCTTCCATGGGCTGATTCACTCATTGTTCATTGAGCAGCCACCCAAGTGCCTGGGCAAGCCAGGTCCTATGCCGAGCACTGGGCATACAGTTTAGAACAAAACTGCCAGGTTCCAGTCTAGTGGGAAGGCGGAATCTGCCTTGAGTCGACCCTGAGTCTTATCCAGCACCTCCTGGCATGGTGTCACAGAGCTTTGCCTTTCAGTGTCCTGCACAGGTGCCACTTCCCTGTTCCGCTCTTGGTGGGACAGCGTTTCTCACTTCCTTCTGAGAACTCAGGGCGCGCCCCCTGCTGGTGACGGCGGTCACAGCCAGCTGCGGAGGGGTGGGCTGAGGTCAGGGACTCAGCCCCCTTGGGTCTGTAACTGCTGCTCAGCGGACTCCAATTTTCAAACCTCCAATTTCCAGGATTTTGATTTACCACCTTTTGAATACAAGACAGGAGAAACGACTACTCACGTGAAGTGGGGCACAGCAGCCAAGGTAGGCCCTTGCAGCCTGGGTCGATACCTTCAAAAGCCATGGGCAGTGCTCGCCCACCTGAGCACCTGCATCAGCTTTTGCTCTTCTCTTCCCTCGGGTAGGACAGAGTTGCTACTTGGGGGCGGTTGGAGAGCCATTTGCACTGCAGGGTGCTCAAGAGCAAATTGCTTGATTTTTGTTGTGAGGCGGTGGGGCCTTCCTGGCCAGGGTGGTATGAGTGGTTTTCAGGGAAGTGGGAGTGGAAGTTCTTGCCCCCACCCCCACTGCACGGATGTGGTCAAGTTAAGAGGCTGTGGGATCCAGCCTGCCTGAGGCTCAGCTGTTATTTATGGGCTGGCAGCACCCACAGGAGAACCTGCATGCCCGCTGGGCTTTCTTTACATGTGCCCCAGGCAACCCTGTCCTCCTCATGTAAACTTTCTCCGACCAGCCCAATGATTTGCTTCTATTTAAGGCAGTGAGAGAGCGTGTCCTCCAGCCTGCTACCCCTGGCCTTTGTTTTGTTCCAGCAAGGCTTTTCCTCCCGAGATCCCTCAGGGTGAGGCTGAGCCGGAGTTGCACTTCCAGCAGGAGAGTTTGTTGGTCCCACCCCATACCCAGTAGGCCTGGAGTGCTTGGAGGGACCTTGTCCTATGACTTGACTCCCGCCTTTCCCAACCAAACTTGCTGCTCCTTTTCCTGGACCCTTCCATGAAGGTTTCATCCTGCCACCCCCACCCCGACCCCTACCCCTTTCCCACTGAAGCAGTAGCCAGCCCATCTGCCCTGTCCCACCACATCCATGCCTGCTCAGTTTCCACGCCCTCCTGTTCTCCCTCTGGATGTTTCCTTGCTCATTTCCTCCTTGTCCTGTCCTGTGTCTCCAGACTTTGTGTCCCCCAGTTTCTCCTTGCAGTATTGCTGAGCCTCTGGCTGGCACCCTGCCTCTGGGTTCACCCCCCACCTTGTGGAGAAGTCTTCCACGGAGAATATCTGAGTAATTCCTTTGCCCTAACCTTTCCCTGCTTTCCATTATCTTTAGGTTAGAGTCCAGGCTCTGGAGAGTGCTTTGCCTAGTTTGGCCCTGCCAGCCTGGCAACCCCACTTTCAATCACTCCCCAGTGCAAACGCCAGCAACAGCAGTGCTGTGTTTCTGTCCAACCTGGGCAAGCCCACTCTCATCCTTCAGACTCTGGTCAGATGTTACTACAGAGTAGAAGCATTTCCTGCCCCCCATTAGCCTCCTCCCCTTCTCTGAGCTGCTCAGGCCTGTGTACAGTCTTCCTCTGCCCCCTCTGCATGTTTAGTTGTCTGGGGTTGACCACTTTCTTGCCACTTATCTGTGGACTCTTTTAGGGCACTCATCTCAGCACATAGGAGGCCCTTGATACATGATTCTTGTGTGTTTGTTGACTTGACCTTAGGGTTATCTTAGAAAGCACAGAGTGCTTTTTTAGGGCTTTAGGGCTTTTATGGGCTAATAGATTCTGTTATTCTTAATATCATTAATATCTGCAGAGTTACCTTTCCATCATATCTTCACTCCATCTTCTGCATAGTCCCTTTTGCTTTGGGTGACATTGGTGATTGGCATAGGCCTGTCATGAAATACTTGCATTTCCAGCTTCCTTTGTTGTGTAGTTCTAATCAGTGAGGTGCCAGGGGAAAGAGTGTTTCTTTTTCTTCTTCTTCCTTTTTATTTTTGTTTTTGAGACAGAGTCTTATTATATCACCCTCGGTAGAGTGCTGTGGCATCACAGCTCACAGCAACCTCAAACTCTTGGGCTTAATTGATTCTCTTCCCTCAGCCTCCTGAGTAGCTGGGACTACAGGCACCGGCCACAACGCCCGGCTATTTTTTGGTTGTAGTAGTCATTGTTGTTCCGCAGGTCCTGGCCGGGTTTGAATCTGCCAGCTTCCGTGTATGTGGCCAGTGCCCTACTCATTGAGCTACGGGTGCTGAGCCTGTTTCTTCATTTATAAAAGGACAGCTGTTTGGCCCTGTCCCTTTTTTCCTACCTTCCAGTACCTACTGGTGGTGGTGATGGAGTTTATCTGGAGCAGTGGCAGCCATCTTGTGACCATGAGGTGACAGCACAAGGAGAAATATATACTATGGCAGCATAGAAACTGGAACAGAGCCTGGGTTCTTGTGGACATCAAGCTGTTGAAATATCCTAGAGTAGTACTTTCCTCCAAACTTTCCTTAGATTGAAGCCATTTTTAGTCAGGATTTCACTGGTGATTCTGAGGTTGATGGAACTGTTTTTGTTGTTAAAAAACCCATATCCACCTTCAGGATAAAAACTGGCCATCATTGAAACAAAGCTTCAAAGATTGTAGGTGCTTGCTAAAGGAAGAGTACTGGTGCTTTGAGTGTTATTATAACACTATTAATGCAAAAAAAGCTTAAGTACCAGGGGGAATGACTATTGGACATCACCTTAATTTGAAAGTATATTCAAAAATTATACGGCCAGGTGTGGTGGCTCATGCCTATAGTCCTAGCACTCTGGGAGGCCGAGGTGGGTGGATTGCTTGAGCTCATGAGTTCCAAGATCAGCCTGAGTAAAAGCGAGACCTCGTCCCTACTAAAATTAGAAAAACTGAGGCAAGAGGATTGCTTGAGTCCCAGAGTTGAAGGTTGCTGTGAGCTTTGACTCCACGGCACTCTTCCCAGGGTGACAGCTTGAGACTCTGTCTCAAAAAATAAAATAAAATAAAATAAAATAAAATAAAATAAAATAAAATAAAAACAAATCATACCCTATGCATGAGAAAACTTAAGGGCTCTTAAGGTTATAAGTAGGAGATTTTCAACGTGAATGAACAAACTTAGGGAAATGTCAGGAAGTAGAATTTATTAACATGTATTTCTCAAAAGGTTCAGAGACAGGCCTGGCAGGTTTCAGTTTATTAAAGACTCAAATTTATGTTATCAGAAATGTTTCTTCCATTTTTCAGCCTTCTTGTGAAAGATGCTGGAGGTGGGCTATTGCCAAATCTTATGGAAATGATTGCCAGCAGTTCTATCCCATGAACTTAACAAGCCCATAGGAAGCAGGTATTTGTGCGTGGAGATCCAGCTAGAGTCCTGGGACTGGCTGGTGCTTGTTGTTTCTGCCTGGTCTGGCTTGGGTGACATGCCTATTGTATTTGTTTCCTACGGCTGGCGTAATAAGTTACCACAAACTGAGATGTTTGTTCTCTGTTCTGGAGGCTAGGAGTTTGAAATCAGGGTGTTGACAGAACACCCTGTGAGGCCCCTGTGGGAGGGGCCTTCCTTGCCGCTTTCAGCCTGTGACAGTCCCAAGTGTCCTTGGCTTATCTAGCATTATTTCAGACTCTGCCTGCATCTTCTCATGACCACCTTCTGCTCGGATGTCTTTGTGTCTTCATGGGGCCTTTTCCTTTTAAGAAACCAGTCATGTTAAACCTCATCTTAACTTGATTATTTCTGCAAAGACTCTATTTCCAAATAAAGTCACTTGCACAGGTACTGGGGGGGGGGTCAGTACTCAACCTGTTTTGTTGGGGGGGGAAACACCATTTAATTTGTAACACCTGTCCTTGCACAGTCACTTTGGTCTCGATGACAGGATGTTCTAGTTGGCCAGGCCTGAGTCATATGCCCACGTGAAATGAGTATGGGTCAACCCTCTGGAATCTGTGGCTTAAATGTGGCAAGAAAGGAAGGTTCTTCTGGGGAGCTCAGTTGAGCACAGGCCACAAACCTGGCATCAGTGGGGATGGTGGTTCTCAGCATAGCCGGCTTGCCACGAGGGCCCTGCCTTTTCGGTTTAGAGTGGCTCGTCCGTCCAGTCCTTCTCTCCCAGCTCCATCCACTCTTCCCTTCTTTCTTTTTGACGGGATGGGAGGTGCTTAGTTCCATTGCGGGATGGAGGGAGGGGGAAGGTGAAGCAAAAGCAGAGAGGACTTTGTGATTCCCCACCTGCCACTTGCTCTGGGCCACAGCACAGACCTCAGATGCCTTTGTCCATCTGTCCTTGGGGGGTCCCACTGAGCACAGCTCCTGATGTGGGGGACGCAGCCTGGGTGAGCGCTGGTGAAAATGAAGTATTTGCTGCTTTTATTTATTGGTGAGTTTTTCAGCTGCTGTGGGAAGCAGTAATAATGTCGTGGGGCAGAAGAAGGTTATCGGAGTGTTCAGTCCATGCATAAATGGAAAAATACTGATTCTCTGATTCTGCCCTTTCCAGTCGATCACTCACTTGGAGGTGTGTGTGTTTGTCTGTTTCTTTTTCCTCTGGGCTGTTGGGCCAGCCCTTCCTTGAAGATCCTGAATCCCCAGAGCCAGGATCTTCTCAAAGATCTGAGCACTAAGTCTGCACACTAAATTAGGTCCTGCCAGTTTGCCACCTCTGTGTGCTAATCTTATCTCCTTTATGACAGGGACGTGATTCGAGGTTTCCTTTATGTAGAGCACATGGGGGCGCACATGGTAGGGGAGGCCAGAGCCAGGCTGACCTGGTGCAGATCCTGGTGCCCCCAGTGCAGGGTTCTGTTCAGCACTTTTCCCCCAAGCTTCAGTTTCCTCTTGGGTAAAAGAGAATGTGGTGGAAGCCCATGGCCTGCTCAGTGATTGAGACGTCTTTCAGCTGACTTCCTGTAAGCAGGTTTGTGCGTGGCTTAGGCCCTGCGTGCAGGCCACAGAAAGTCTCCACATGAGCCTATGGTCAGCCTGGGAGATGAGCTGCTCTGAGAGTTTAGATAGAGGAATGTGGCTGAATTGCTTCAGACCACACAGACACAGACGTTCACAGAAGACAAGAACATGGGGTGGGGGTAGGGTCAGAGTGGACTCTGGCCATGGGCTTGGGGCCGGGTTCATGGACCAGGAATGGACCAGTCTGACCAGATAGTGAGCTGCTTTGAGAGGCAATGAGCTATGCCTGTGTAAAGGAAGCTGGAGGCAGTGTGGGTCCTCCTTTAGGGGGAATAGGGAGCCACTGAAGAGGGTTGAGTGTGTGAGGGGAGTGATTTTGGGAAAGGTACTCTGGCAGTTCTGACCTGGGGTGGATTGGCCTTTGCCCAGGCTAGAGAGTAGATTCTGAAATTAGTTCTGAAAACATTAAAAAAAATTACTAGTCCTTGTTAATCAATTTTCTAATTGCTTGCAAGCCAGGGCCCCTAATTGGTTTTTAAGTGTGGTTGTAATATGTTTTAGGTAGGCCCTGTCCCTTTCCTGCTATCCTTCCCCCATTCTGCTGATGTGCTGCAGAGCCCATTATGGGGAGGCAGAGTGCACTCCAGGCCTCCTGGTCAGCAGCAGCCCTCTCTGGGGTCACTAGGGGAGTGGAATTATTTTAACAAAAGGCTGTGCTGACCTGGACTCTGTGGTTCCCTGGCTGGTTGCATGGCCCAGCTCTCTGAGGCACTCTGGGAGGCACCGCTGCCTCCTGGCAAGGACAGAGGGGCCCTAGGGTTTGCCTTTCTGCTTATTCATGGGAGGTGAGGCTCGGGGGCATGGCTTGATCTTGTTGTCCTGTACCTGCAAGTGCAAGGACACCAGCACCTGGTGACTCATCTTCAGACTTGGACCTTTCGACTCAGACTTCCGTCTTAGGCTGAAAGGTAGCTCTGCCTGGGCTGCAGCGAGCGGCAGGGCTCTGGTTCTTCAGGGCAGATGTTACCAGGCAAGGGCCTCACTTCTCTTTCCTCCCCACCCTGATGGGTGCAGAGAAAAGGGCATTGAAGGTCCTTATCCAATTTTAAGATCCACCCTAAAGAAAGAGAACCCCGACTCTGTACCCAGGCCAGTCCATCTCAGTGTTCAGTGGATTTTCTTGCTTCTTCCTCTTCCTCTTTAGTCAGCCTCTGTGCTTGCAGTGACCCTTCTGGCCAGGCTGGCAGACAGAGACTGCACCCCGCTTCTCACCTTAGTGTGTTAGCATCCCCTGGGCCACCATCCCTCACCTCTTTCCAGATCTACAGCCCACTCAGAGTTGGGTGATGGTCAGCTGCGGGGCTGGTCACTTACTGCCTGTGCTGCCAAGTGGGAGCTCGCAGGTGGGTGGTGGTGTTCTGCTGGCACTGACCTAGGCTTTGGGTTAATTTTTATGCTGGACTTCTTATTAATTACTAGCATGGGCTTAGTCATGGTCCCCTTCCTTTTGGCCTGGTGCCTCAACTACCCCTTCTCTGCAGAAGGGATTGGGCTGCATTGCATACTACCTTGGGCTCACACTGGACGTGTTTAGCCCATGCAGGAACTTTTCCTTTTCCTTGGGTTAGTCGTCTGCTGTCCCCGGCATTCACTGTTGTCCCACACTAGCCAACTTCATGGTTTACATTTGGTCTGTGTGTGACCTTCCTTTTGCTTCTAGATCCTGTCCTTTCTAACACTCCCACCCCCAAATTCCTCAGCAGCCTCTGGGCCCCCAGGGTGGTAAGGCAGATGTAGGGAGAGGGGAGAGGCTGGTCATTCACAAGTCCAACTCTAGGGTGGTTGGAATTGAGGACTCTGGGAAAGGGGAAGGGTAGAAAGTTCTTCATATGCAGAAATGATGTGTGGAGAGTACATGGGAGGCAGTAGATGTCTCGGGGACAGCGCTGAAGCCAGAACTGAAGGAAGGTGGCAGGAAAGGAGGGGGTGGGGAGTGTGTGGGAAGGGCCCTGGCAGGATGCCAGCCCTGCTGCAGCTGGGGTCAGGGAGTGTGACCTAGGCACAGCCTGATCCTGTAGCAGGCACCTGATGATGGCGTCCCCCCAGCCTTGGGTCTTAAAGATCATGATAATCCAGTTTCGTTTTAATCAAGTCATAGATAAGAATTAGCCTCCTCCCAGCCATGCTGGGGCTGGCCAAGGCCTGGGTGCACATTCCTGCTTGGTGCACTTTGTTCTCTGAGGTGGGTGGGGCCGGGCTGGGCAGGCTGCCCTGTTGCTTGGGTCCCAGGATGGCATTTCCCTTCTTGACAGGGGTGCTTGGAATTTCCTGTTGGAAACAGCCCCAAGGGAAAGAGTGGCCAGTGGGTTGACCCACGCGTGTGTTAAATGATTTCTGCACTGACCCCAGAGAGCCTGTGGACTTTTTTTTTTTTTTGAGACAGAGCCTCAAGCTGTCACCCTGGATAGAGAGCTGTGGCATTACAGCTCACAGCAACCTCCAATTCCTGGGCTCAAGCAAGTCTGTTGCCTCTGCCTCCCAAGTAGCTGGGACTACAGGAGCCTGCCACAACACCCGGCCACTTTTTGTTTTTTTTTTGGTTGCAGTCGTCATTGTTGTTTGGCGGCCCCGGGATGGATTCGAACCTACCAGCTCAGGTGTACGTGGTTGGCGCCTTAGCCTGTTGAGCCACAGGTGATGAGCCAAGCCTGTGGACTTTTTATGTCTCTACTCTGCTTGTCTGCTGCTTTCCCCCTGGTATTTTCTACCTTCAGAAACCCACCTGCCCTGCCTTTTCCCCTTAGCCACCCCTTGTACCCTCTAGCTCCTCAACCCCAGACCAGAAACTCTTACCTCTCGTTTCTCCCCTCCTGTCTCTGCACATATTACAGGTGGATTCGAATCCTGGCCCCCCTAGCTGTGTGATATTAGACAAGGTATTTTAATTCTCTGAGCCCCAGCTTTGCACCTGTGTGTGTTGTTAACCTACCTGTAGAGGCCAGACAGGAAGGGCCTGGCACTCTTTTTACCCTGTAGAGCTGAGTGTAGGCATAGGCTGGGGGACCTGCCAGGTGGCCAATCCTGGGTCAGTACTTTATGCCAATGCCAGGAAAGTTTCTAAGGATAGTTTGGGTCTATGGGGAGCTGGCAGTAGCTGGATTAGAAAGAGTTTGGACTATAAGGCACATTGGAGGGGTAGGATTGAAACTATTTTCCCTTTTGTCTGAGCCCTGCTTCCTTTCCTTGCCCATCATCTTCTCCCTTGGTTTTTGAGCTCCCAGCCATCTTGAAGCCAGTACCTGGCTCAGCCCACAAACCCTAGGCCCCGGCAGGAGGTGTGGATGGAGCAGCAGCCTGAGTTTTGGATCTTTGCTTCAGAGCCCTGTTAGGCCCAGCTCTACTTTGTCACAGCCCCCAGCCCTGGGATCTGGCAGAGTGTTTGGTCAACACCTTTTGCACCAGTGAGTTTGCAGCCTCAAGTCCTTTTGGCAAATGGCTGGATGACAGAGGGTTTCAGTGACCAGACACATGCCAGGCATTTTCTGAAACCCCACCCAGGGATTAGAATCGAAGGGGCTTGGCTGAGCAAAGAGGGCCTGTTTTTATTCTTGGCCACTTTCTGTTCATGTTGAGTGAATGTCTATTAGAAGAACAGAGAGTACTGTGTTTGAGTTTTGGATTTGTTTCTGTGAGATCCAGGTAATTTGAATTGAAGGTTAATTTCCTTAAAATAAAGACTTCAGTTTTCTACTGTGGTGGGCATCTGTGAGGGCCCAGCCTGGTGCTGCATGTGGCAGGTGTGTCACTGCTGCTGTCATTTCATAGGGGCCCCATGGGATTAGACACTGTGGGGACACAGGGTGGATTAGAAGGGGCTCCGCTACCAGGAGCTTATGGGCTACAGTGGAGGGCTGCTGCGTTTGGGGCTCCTAGTGTTCAAACCCCTCCTCATTTACATATAGGGATTCTCTTCCACATGTGTCCTGGAGGCCAGACAGAAAGAGCCTGGCTCTCTCTTCACCCTGTAGAGCTGAGGGTAGGCACAGGCTGGGGGACCTGCCAGTCAGGCCTACTGCTGGGTGCTGGGATTCAGCATTCCTCACGGTGGCTCAGCTGCAGGTGCCAGGTGGGATGGTGAGTGCCATGTGCCTGGGTGTGGGCTGGGCAGCAGTCCTGGTCTGCTCTGTGAGGCTCACTTTCATTGTGCTTCTAGTTGACCAACCTCCCTTGCAGGGGCCCAGTTCCTGAATGTAGCTTTCCCAGCTTCCTGAGTTTTGTGAACTGCACAATGGCCTTTTAGAGAGGCCCTTGTGCTCAAGTCAGCCCTGGGTGGTATCCGTTGTGCATTGGTCTCTGGGTCTCAGAGTAGGGAGGGACACACAGGCAACGCTGTGAAGGGAGAGAAATGGTGCCAATTTTGCCTTCAGGGAAGGGTCAAGGATGTCTTGGAGGAGGGGGCACTTGAAGGATACTTTATAAGACAAAAGGCCTGGAAGGAGAAGGTTAGGCAAAACATGAATGTATAAGGGGAGAACACGGCATCCAATTGTGCAAGGGATTGCTTCATTCATTTGTTCATTCGTTCTCAGAGATGGTCGAGCAGGGTCAGGCTACCTCATTCATATCCCAGCTTGCCAGGCAGCTGGCTCTGGTCTTGTAGCCTCTTTAAATCTCCTTCATTTTCAGTAAAATGTAAATGACACTAGTGCTTGCATGAAGGGGCTTTGTGAGAAGTGAACTGTTGAGAATCACACCTAGGTAAGTACTGTGTGCTGGGGACTGTTGGTGAGCAGGGTTCCCCACTCAGTCAGGTCATCAGGTTCATGGCAGTTGTGCACAATCAATCCTTCCCCTCCCATACTGATTGAGGAATGGGAGAGTTACATTGTGGAGCTTCTGCTCTGAGCTCAGTGCTTAGGTGTTCTACCTCATTGAATGCACGTGACACCTTGTGAAGTCACACCTTTGTGAAGTAGGTAGGGTCTTTACTTTTTCACAGGTGAGAAGACAGGGCTTTGGAGAGGTCTGAGTAATCATCCTGTTCCCAAGGCCGTCTCTCCAGGCAGTGGGGGCCAGGACCTTATATCTACTTTTCATGTCTCCCAAGCTTGGCTGTTTCCTACACAAACAGAGCCCCACCACTTCCTCTTTGGGGACATTTGCAGGGCCCCTTTAGAGAAGGCTTGGGGCACACCAGGTAGATGAGGAGAAGGACAGCATGCCGGAAGCCTCTGAGGCATAAGCTAGCCTGGCATTGGGGAACCCCAACTATTTGGTGTGTACAACGTATTTGGGGGTACCTGGGCCACGCAGTGTGGCAGAGGACCCTTTGCGCTCGGGTCTGAGGCCTGGGCCTCATTCTGTTGGTTATGGGAGCCAGTACAGGTGGAGGTAGCATGGTGGCCACAGCCTTGCCCTTACCCTGCCCTGCCCTGTCCTGAGACCTCAGGGCCATGGTGAAGGACCTTGGGTGCCAGGTGGAGGCAAACCCCTGCTTCTTGAAATTAGCCCAGGGCCCAGCTTGCTCCTGTTTGCCCTCTCCTGGACCCTCTGAGTCCTCAGACCTCAGTCTGTAGGATGGGCATGAAGCCTTGCAGACTGAGCCTTATATAGTCTTGCCTCTCCTCCCAGAGAAAAGAGCATAGGAGCTGGCCAGATGTGTGAATATGCAGTTTGGGGGCTTAAGGCCGTTTAAACAAAAGGAACAAGATGTTTCTGAATTAAGAGGTGCATGGGGCATGCTTTCCTGTAGGCTGAGTAGGAGGTGAGGTGCCTTGCCGCACAGGTGAGCTGGGGCACCAGTGACTCTGCACACCCTCTGGGGCAGGTTCTATGGGAATGGCAGGGGAAGGTGAGCACACTCGGTCGTGTTGGAGGAGCAGTGACAGTGCCATTGGTACCCACTCACCCTGCACTTAGTATCCTGAAACTGTGAAGTCAGGAAAACTAGGCTTCAGCTCCTCAAAGGTTGAGGATGGGTACCATCCTACTGGAGTGCAGAGGGCACAGGGGCTCCTCATAACAACCTCTAAGGGCAGAGGTGCCTCCTTGCTCTCTGTTCAGAGCACAGCGGGCTGAGTAACCTCCGAGTAGCAGATGCCCTTTCAGAGTCTGTGGTCTGACACCGAGCATGGCAGATTTGTGAAGATGAGAGGCCTCCAGCAGGCACAGGGGAGATGGTAGCTGGTTGTTGAACTGGATTGAAGGAAGCTTCTGGGTTGAGTAGCTGAGCTGCTGGAAAGAACAGCCTCTGCAAAATAGGGAGCTGGGGGCTTCTCTGGGGAACATGATCAAAGCAGGAGGGCTGTTGCTTGGCCTGTGTATGTGTGGTTTTGGGGGTGGAGTGAAGGAGAGGAGGACTCGAGCATGATGGGGCTGGATCCTGGCCAAAAGGCCCACACTTGGCACTCTGGGCTTCATTTGGAGTCAGTGGTGGGCTTTGGTGTATGGTAGTGTGGTCACAGTAGCCGTGCAGGAGGATACCATACGCATGGCAATGGTTCACGGATCAAGGGTGGTGGTGCAAGGAATTTACTCTAAAACTTGGAAGGCATCTTCTTTTGGGGTATAGTTCAGAGAAAAATTGAGCAAGAAATAGGTTTCAGGAATAGTTATCAGAACATCTAGTCTTTGGCATGCTCAGGCAATGTCCTTTCCCACAGAATGTGTTTTATCTGGTGGCTACTTAGAGCTCACCTCTTCGTCTTCTGCAGAATGATTTTCTAGTTATTATTATTTTTTTTTTAGACAGAGTCTCATTATGTTGCCCTCGGTAGAGTGCTATGGCATCATAGCTCACAGCAACCTCAAACTCTTGGGCTCAAGCAGTTCTCTTGCTTCAGCCTTCCATGTAGCTGGGACTACAGGCATCAACCACAATGCCTGGCTGTTTTATTGTTGCAGTTGTCATTGTTGTTTAGCTGGCCCAGGCTGGGTTTGAACCAGCCAGCCTCAGTGTATGTGGCTGGCATCGTAACCACTGAGCTACAGGCGCTGAGCTGGTTTTCCGGTTTTAAACATTTATCCTGGGCGGCGCCTGTGGCTCAGTGGGTAGGACACCGGCCCCATATACCGAGGGTGGCAGGTTCGAACCTGGCTCTGGCCAAACTGCAACAAAAAATAGCCAGGTACTGTGGTGGGCACCTGTAGTCCCAGATATTCGGAAGGCTAAGGCAAGAGAATCACCTAAGCCCAGGAGTTGGAGGTTGCTGTGAGCTGTGACACCACAGCACTCTACCGAGGATGATAAAGTGAGACTTTGTCTCTCAAACAAAAAACATTTATCCCACTCTTCTTTCCCTTCTAATAGAGATTATCTGGGTGTAATTAAATCCTTTTTCCTGTTGTTTATCATTGTGCAGTTAGAAATGACCAAATGTTAAATGGTGGGGAAGTGATTCAATAAGTTATGCTTTATTGACCTTTTTATGACAGTGCTTTAGAAGAATATGTAGTGTCATAGGAATATGTTCATTATAGCATGTTAATTAAAATGTTGGATCCAGATCTGTTTGTGTAATATAATATCAGTTTCAGGAAAGACATTAAAAAACTGGAGGGATACGTAACAGAAGTATTATGGGTCATCGCTGAGATCAAGTTATAATTTTTTAGTGTGAATAACTAGGGATGTAAATCTCTTATGGTGAATATGTATTAATTTGATCAGGGAAAAAAAATCAGTCTTTCTAAAAGCTGCATTACTTTATAGTGACGTCTAGTGTTTCAGTCTGCTGGATTTTCCTGTAGAAGGCAGCTGTTTTGCATTCAGAGCTGTGGGGGCCCCAAGTGGCTCTGTCTTGAACATTCAGACTACACCTTGCCTGAAAGCTGGGTTTGAATCTCAGCTCTGTGCTCACTAGCTGAGTGTTCTTGGATCCTGGGCCTGGTGCTGGGCTCCCAATGTGAAGTGGGGAGCGACTGTGCAGGTGGCTGCTCAGGTGAGGCGTTTACTCTTCTCACTCTGTCACTGACAGGCTGACTGTTGTGGCCTGACCATGTGCCCTTTGCACCATGAGGTGCTCTTAGTTCAGGTTGCTCTGCTCTATTGCGAGATCCCAAAGCTTAGCTGGGACTTCAGCCTATGGCTGCCATTTATTCTGATAGTGAGACCCAGCCTTCATATTCCTTAAAATACCTTTAATTATTTTATTTTATTTTATTTATTTTTTTGCAGAGACAGAGTCTCACTTTATCGCCCTGGGTAGAGTGCTGTGGCGTTACACAGCTCACAGCAACCTCCATCTCCTGGGCTTAGGCGATCCTCTTGCCTCAGCCTCCCGAGTAGCGGGGACCACAGGCACCTGCCACAGCGCCCGGCTATTTTTCTGTTCTGCAGTTCCGCCGAGGCCGGGTTTGAACCGGCCACCTTCGGTATACGGGGCTGGTGCCTTACTGGATGAGCCACAGGCGCCGCCCTAATTACTCTTATTATAAGACATTTTGAATTTTCAGTAGAAGTCAGTGTGACTTTGTCTCTGGCCCTCTGTTTGAAAGGAAGGCAGACACACACACACACACACACACACACACACACGGAGTAAGCAGACTTGCAGGCGGAATCTGACATTCTAGGCTGAGAAATGCTGGTCTTCTCTTTTGCTGTCCACACCACCCAGTTGGCCAACTGTCTGGCCCTGCAGGCCACTCCAAGCACAGAGCCCTGACAAATGGGGTCAGTACTCAAGAAAAAGGGAGCATTGTTATGGGGTAGGGCATGGGGGTAGCAGTGGGGCATTGTCCAGCTGGGAGGCTCTGTGTCTTGTGGTTTTTTCAGCTCCCTGACAATCACAGAAGGCACTGGGGGTTGAGGCTGCCACCCGACAGCAGATAGGTCCCTCTTTGGTAGCTACCAGTGTCTCTCCGCCCCTCCCTGCTCTGCCTTGGAGCTTTTCCCTAGCATCTCCCAGTTCTTGGTGCCGTCCTGCCTTTACCCTTGTAGTACTGCGATGAGTGGGAGAGAAGGCCGTGCGGGCTGTTGGTAATGACTTCAGAACTGAGAGAGCAGGGACAGTGTTCCTGGGGGAGTCTTCCACCTGCTCCAGGTTAGCACAGGACTGAGAAAGCGGCTAGAACTGGGGGCGCTTGGGAGGGAGCCACCAGCAAACAGGGCAAGAGTCTCCAGGGTCAGATGTGGCTGACATCTTGGAGGAAGTCACATATTTTAATTTGTTCTATCAGCGTGTTTGGCTTATTTTAAACCTCAGTGAGGCGTTTACTCTTCTCACACTGTCACAGCAAGGCTGACTGTTGTGGCCTGACCATGTGCCCTTCGGACTGTCCTCTGAACCTTGTGGGCCTCCTGGAGCAGGGCTGGTTGCCATAGGGATTGTGCCGTCTGGAAGGACAGGGACAGTGGTCCTCTGGTTGCAACCCTGCTTCCCTGGCTCGTGTGGTTGCTCATGTGGGCTCCTAGGGAGCCTGAAGATTCCATGAACTACACAATAGCTGCTTTTTAGCTCCTTTGGGAAAGAGGGGGCTTTAGGCTTGGTGAGCACCCCCTACTGCCTATTTTTATCCTTTCTTAAGGTGCTTCTTAGGAATGAGAAGATTGAGAATTAGTTATGCACCCCTTTCCAGGCCCATCATCTGCAGACTTTGTTGGGCCATGCTCAGGGTCCTTCGGTGGCCCCTGTCTGCTGGCTTCTTGTGGGAAGTGGCCAGGCCAGTAACTGAAGAGAGAGGCTCTGTGTTAGGCCGGCCGAGGACTCGTTGAATCCGCCCTGTGCCATCTCCTCACACCCAGGCGGGTAAGGTGACTGTGTGCAGTCCTGCAGGTACACAGTCCTGCAGGCACAGCTGTGTGAGTTTCTGCTGCCAGGGTCCCCTCCCTCATGACAGTCCAGTTTCCCAGGCCGCACTGCCTTTTTGGCCATCCGTTGACCTCCCATTTCCCCTTTCCTTTCAGTGCAGAATCCCCATAGCACATGGGGGCTGATCTGGGGCTCCCTGCTAGATATGTGCAGACCTACATACCCATAGGCGTATGAGGGACGTGGCCTGCGTCCTTCAAGGCTCAACTTACCCACACCTTCTTGTGTTGGCTTCTTGGTCCCCACTGCACTCTTCAGGTCATTCTGGAAGAGCCCCCACTGCACCGTGCCTCGCTGCCTGGACCGCCAGCTGTCTTCCTTGGAGAGCACTCTCTGCCACCCATCTTGGGGTTAGGAACGCAGTGAGGGCTCGGTTTGTGTCTCAGAGGAATGTCTGCAACATGATGTGACTAAGGTCAGTGAGGTGAGGGTCCAGGTGAGCACAGCTGTTTGATTAAAAGGGGGTGGTAGGCAGAGGAGAGCACACCGTTGTCCCAGAGTCCCTAAAGCCCATTGGAGGACAAGGAAGACCCAGAGAACAAGGTGTGTCCATGCTGTGGGTGCCCCAGGGCCAGGCCTGTCTGTGCTCACTGTCCAGGTGGGGCTGGGAAGGGGAAGGCCTACAGGGCAAGAGGTGAAGGGGGTGCTGGGAGGGCCAGGACCTCAGGGCAGAGGGAAGCCCTGAAGCCTGGGCCCAGTGGTGAGGACATACATAGAGCGTGAGCCTCAGGACACTGGGCTGCTCTTCTGTGTGTGCTGGAGCCACACCAGGCTTCTGCTGCCAGCAAGACTCGCTCCCTCCACCCAGCAAGTTCACTGCTGTGGTTCCCATCTCAGTGTCTGATTTGACTCTTGCTTCGTGGGTCACTGTGTATCTACTCAGCCAGCCACATTCACTGAGTCCCTGCCTCACAAAGGCTGTGCGAGGTCTCAGGGGCACCCAGGGGATAGACCAGCCCTGCTCTCTAGGGGGTAGCAAGAAGACAGATCTTCCCAACTCAGAATGGTCAGCTGGAACGCAGCCCATCTCCTACTTACATTCCAATGGAAGACTCTGGAAAAGCACACAGATAAATCAGTCACTGTGGCCTGGGCAGAGGTGCTGAAGTTGCAGGATCTCAGAGGTAAAGAGAGTTTTCTGGGTCAGAAACTTGGGAGCTGTTTTTCATTCCAGTAGCTTTGCCTTTGGTTGGAGTGGTTTTCCCAAAGTCTTCCTGCTCCTACAGAGAGAGGGAGGTTGTTGCCATAGAACCACTGGTTGCCGCAGGTGCAGCATGGCTGCAGCCTCCTTCCAGTTCATTTGGGGTTGTGCTGGGGGCAGGATGCTGGGGGAGGGCAGCAGGGAGAGAGGTGTGGAGTTAGGAGGTACCCTTTGGAAAGCAGGAGCCTGCTCTCTGGAGGCAGCAGAGCAGCCCAATGCTTATACTTCCATGACAAACTCCCTGGCTCCTGAGGCCCTGGAAGCCTGTGTGTGTGTTGCAGGGGGAGATGTATTCCTTTCCCCCTAGCTTCTCTGGCTCTACTGTCTTGGCAGGTCAGTGCCTGTTCCTCAGACGTGTACCTCCTAGCTCTTGTCTGGCCTTTTCTGAGGACTGGTCCCAGCATGGCCTCCTCTGTGAAGAAGCTGTGACAAAGATCACTCTCTCTGGTTTCCCATGCCTCCAGGTCCCTACTGTTCTTCTAGCAGCCCTGCCCTCGGGCCCTCACTCCCAGGATGGTCACTATGTACTGATTATACATCAGTTTCTCACTCTAGACCCTGGTTGTGATGCCTGGGTCCAGCATGGAGTGGGCCCAGGCAGGCTCAGGATTGTTTGAGGGCATGAGCTGCCCTGGGGCTCTAAGGAAGGTTCCTGCTCTGTGTTTTTCTGTTTCTTTTTCTTTCTTTCTTTTTTTTTTTTGAGACAGAGCCTCAAGCTGTCGCCCTGGATAGAGTGCCATGGCATCACAGCTCACAGCAACCTTCAATTCCTGGGCTCAAGCGAGTCTCTTGCCTCCGCCTCCCAAGTAGCTGGAACTACAGGCACCCGCCACAATGCCCGGCTATTTTTTGGTTGCAGCTGTCATTGTTGTTTGGCGGGCCCGGGCTAGATTCGAACCTGCCAGCTCAGGTGTACGTGGCTGGCACCTTAGCCCGTTGAGCCCCAGGCGCTGAGCCTCTTTTTTTTTTTGACACAGTTTCATTCTGTTGCCCAGGCTAGAGTGCCATAGTCTCAGCCTAGCTCACAGCAACCTCAAACTCTGGGCTCAAGTGATCTTCCCGCATAAGCCTCCCAAATAGCTGGGACTATAAGTACCTGCCATAACACCCAGCTAATTTTTCTATTTTTGGTAGAGATGAGATCTTGCTTTTTCTCAGGCTGGTCTTGAACTCGTGAGCTCAGGCAGTCCACCCACCTCAGCTTCCCCAAGTGCTAGGAATATAGGTGTGAGTCATCATACCCAGCCCCTGCCCTGCTGAGGAAGATAACTGTGGCAAGGCAGGGTGACCCTGCACAGTGATGCAGCTTTCCTTACTCTGTTCCTCGTCCTCCTCCACACAGTCGAGGAAGCCGAGGCACACAGGTGACATGGTTGTTTGCTCAGAGTTACTCCAAGGCACAGCTGTGTCAGTTGTAGTCAAACTTCCTATCACCCCTCCAGGAAGTTCCTGTTCCCCCAGGCCTGGTTGAGATGGCCCTCAGACTGTCATCTCTAGGATCACAGTAATAACAGTGGCACCTAGTCACAGTCCTCTGAGCTAAACCTGGGACCTGACAAGTTTGAATGTGCTGATTTTATTTGTAGACCCTGGGCAAACCCCACGCCCACACCGTTCTCAAGCCTGGGCAAGGCATTTGCACAGGTGTGCTTTTGCTCTGAGTCTCTCTGGGCATCTCTGTCTCAGCACTCAGACCTGCTGCTCAGGGAGGTGAAGCCCACCAGGCCCTTCTCTGAAGGCCCCAGGCCCAGCCCCCCAAATGAAGGGCTGGTTTCACAGGATACATGAGCTGTGCTGGCCTTTGTCTCCTGTTGCGCCCAGCTTTACAGCAGTGGTCCAGAGCCGTAGAGTACATTGTAGCCTATAGGACACAGTCACCCCATTGTGAGTTTTAGCTACTCTCCAAGGCCACAGCTGGAGTGAGTGGCTGTGCATCCTCCACGACATGGCAAGTCGTGACAGGGAGATAGTGACATCAAGCTGCCCCTCCCAGCATAGCATATACCTGGTCCAAGAGGACTTCTTCCCACCAAGGGGTGGCAGGGGGCCAGTCTGGTCTCTACATCTCTATGACCTCACGTTATTCTCTGGAATTCTCCCAAGTTAGTAGGAAAGGGTTTTGTCGCATCAGCGTCTTCCCTCTGCCAATCTCCAGTATATACAAGCGGATACACATAAAAGTACCTGAGAAGCAAAACTTGGTTTAACTTGGCACAACCAGGATCTTTGCAAATGATCTTTTTTTCTTTTCTTTTTTTTTTTTTTGAGACAAGCTGTCACCCTGGGTAGAGTGATATGGCATCACAGCTCACAGCAACCTCTAATTCCTGGGCTCGAGCGAGTCTCTTGCCTCCACCTCCCAAGTAGCTGGAACTACAGGCACCCGCCACAAAGCCCGGCCATTTTTTGGTTGCAGCCATCATTGTTGTTTGGTGGCCCCGGGCTGGATTTGAACCCGCCAGCTCAGGTGTACGTGGCTGGCGCCTTAGCCCGCTGAGCCACAGGCGCCGAGCCTGCAAATGATCTTGACTACTGAAGTTCTCTTTTTCATGTGATGTTTATAAAATTTTTTCTAGTACTCTTTCATTAATATTATATCACATGCTAGCTTGGCTAACTGCCTTAAGGAATGTTCTTTTTAGACTGGAAAGAAATGAGTATAGAAAGAATACTACTTCAGAGCTTAAAAAATAATCTATGCAGGCTTTGTAGAAATTTGACTCAAAAGTTTTCCTTCCTTAGTTACGAATGTACAGAGAATATTTTTGGCTTGGAGAATTCTTAGCCAATTGTGGTTGGGGCTTGCCAGTTGCCATTGTGGGAGGAATGTGGAGATAAAGGCGGCATTGAGATACATTTTTTGTCATTGCAAGTCAAGGAGCCAGGGCAGGGAAGGGGAATGTTTTTGGGATCTTGAAGTGCAGTTCCCAGCTAGGAAGACTTGGGCAGCTGTTCTCACACGACCAGCTCCCAGAGCTAGACCTGGAGGGCCCTCATTTTAAAGCCCAGACCCCGGGTCTCAGTGAAGGAAATTGATGGCTTTGTGTCACTCAGTGAAGCAGCAGGCGGCTCCTGAGCCATGGGCTGCTGCTCCCCTCAAAGCATCATGGTTCCTGAAGTTCTTACCTAAGCCTCATGTGTTGTGCTGCCCTAAAAATAACAAGTGCTGTGTATTAAGCACTTGCAGTTCATACCAGGCATGATGCCTCACCTGTTAACTCCAGAATGGTCTCTGAAGAGGGAGTCAAGGGCAGCTGACCCTCCTGCTCCCAGGCTTCGGTGGGCTTCCCACCTCACTGGAAACACTGACTCCAGATCCTGCCCTTCGTGGCCCTGTACACATGTGGCCCCCATGTCCTTATTCCCCTGCCCTTGCACCCACACCGGCCGCCTCTGCTCAGGGGCCTCGGTGCTGCCTCCCCCTTCGCTCAGAACACCTCCCCCCAATCTCTCCTGGGTTCTTCTCATTCTCTGTAAGGAAAACAGAGGCCTTGATTTAGTCTCCTAGGGCTACTGTAACTAAGTACAGACATTTATTGTCTCAAGTTCAGGAGACAAGAAGTCTTAAGATTAGGGCGTTAGCAGGATTGGTTTCTTCTGAGGCCTTGGGGAGGGCACGTTCCTGGCCTCTCTCCCAGCTCATGGGGCTTTGGCGGCCACCTTCAGCGTCCCCTTGGCCTGTGGAAGCATCCTCCTGATCTCTGCCTTCACACAGTGTTCTCCCTGTGTGCGGCCTGTATCCAGATTTCCCCCTTTTAATCAGGACACGAGTCATATTGGACAGGGGCCCACTCTACTCCGGCATGACCTCATCTTAACTAATTACATCTGCAACGACCCCATTTCCATATAAGGTTATGTTCTGAGCTACTGGGGGTTAGGACTGTAACAGCATTTTTTCAGCATTTTAGGGGGGCACAGTTCAGCCCATAACAGGTCTTCTCTGACTGCTCCCCCTTTGTGTACTCTGCACACTTCATCCTTGTTGCCCCTCCTTGACGGCCACCTGCAGTTGTTTCATTTACTTGTTTATGGCCTGTCTCCCTGCACTTGGTGTGTGTGTGCGCGGCCTGAGAACAAGGCCCTGGCATGTGTGTGAGGCCTGAGAACAGGCCCTGGTGGTTGTCTTCACATCGTGTCCTCAGTGCTCGAGTGAGGCCAGTACAAGCCGCTCACTTACAACAACTACCAAAAAAACCGAGCAAGCCAACGTGTGAAAGCCCAGCCCAATGAAGCAAGTGCTTTCCTTGTCCTCGTCTATCACTCACACAGACTGAGGTTTTGAGCAAACCTGAGAGGAACAAAGAGCAGGCTTTTGTGTGTGGAGCAGCCGCAGCTCCCTTTATTACATCTTGGCTGAAGGGCAGGAGTGAGAAGAGCTGTGGTTTTTGCGTTCTTGATGCTTTCCGAGTTGTCAAGTGGGGCATGGTGCCTCATTTTATTTCTGAATGTCCTCCAGGCCGTCCTGCTAAATGTAAACGCTTGCCCCTGGCCCGGGGTTCTGTTCTCTTGCTCCCTCTGTCCCTGTGTTGGCAGTCTCTTGATAGGGATGCAGCACGCCCTGGACACTGACTCCAAGCGTCCTGTCTGGGAGGGAAGCTGGGCTCCAGGTCAGCCAGTCCTCTATCTTGAAGTCCTTTGGGAAGAACAGGCAGAGAGGGCAGCAGGGCATCTGGCTGGGAGCTCAGGTAGGAGTGTGTACCTCGCCACAGCATCCAAGGTCAGCTTTGGGACAGTCCAACGTGGTTGAGTGAAGCTCGTCTTTTGGGCTCTGGCAACTCTCTCTCTCTCTCTCCTTGTCTCCCTGCTTGATTCTGGAGGAGTCAGTGTCCGTCTGGCCAGTCCTCATTCTTCTCAGCTCTAGATGGACACCCAGAGGCAGGGGCATCCAGGATGCCCGTGAGAGGCCAGGCCCAGGCAGCAGTGCCAGGGACCCAGTGCTGCTTCCTTTGCCTTTGCTGTGCTTACTGTTGGAGCTGTGGCATCTCTGGCCCCCGGGGACTGTGGCTCACCGGCCTGGCTGAGAGCACATCTGCTGTGAGGCCTCCGGGCCTCTCTGACTGCCCTGGTTCCCATCTCCTCTCTGCAAGGCATGTATGTTCTAGGGCTGAAGCTGGGTGGCTCCAGTGTTTTCGCTTTTTCTGTTGTCCAGAGACTCCTTGACTTTCCTTACCCTGCCAGTCCCAGAGTGTCTGTGGCTTATTTCTGGGGCCACTTGGGCCTTTTGCAGAATTCTGTGACTGGGAGCATCTTGGCTGAGCCCTGTGGCCTCTCCTGAGCGCCACACAGGCATAGTTAAGCGCAGTGGCCCCAGGGTGGGGGGAGCGTGCTGAAAACAGGTGAGGTGATGACTGCAGGGAATAAGTTTGTGAATGTTTGGGATAAGTTGTTGTCCCTTACTGGCAACGACCTTTTATCAGTTACCAGTCTCTCTGTTTCTTTATTTTCTTAATGCAAAATGGGATAACATTGACTTGGAGGGGTGCTTGTATAAGTGTATGGGGGGGGTGTGTGTGGATGGCATGAGTCTCTTCAGCCTTGGGGAGTCAACTCAGTGCCTGCTTGCTGGCCCCTGGCACGTCTGGGCACTATGCCAGCCCATTCCGGCTACAGGGAGGAACACAAAACAGTCCTTGACCTCAATGAGGGGGCATTGGAGAAGCCAAGGAGAACTTTCTGCAGTTCACCAGTGGTGTGAGTTTGGACAGCCTGGGCCTCTGGACCTCTCTGTCCTCACCGCTGAGATAGGTGACCACCGTGAGAAGTCAGTAAGTGTTCTAAGTGTGAGTGATGGCCCCCACATCATGCCAGGGACCCTGACTGCTTAGAAATCTCGAATCTCAATCTGAAGGATAATTACTATTTGGCATCAGAGGTGGGAGATCCAACAAGAACTGGGACCGATGAGGTTCTGGAGGGACCAAAGCTCCAGATAGGGAGAGGGGACCCCCTGCATAAGGGGACAGCACTTGCTGCTTTAGCCACACGGATGAGGCCTGGGGAAGACACAGTGGTCATTGGACACTTGCACTGCCTTGGCCTAGAAATGACCATTGCTTCCTTTCCTATTCCACTGGCCAGCGCATGGCTCCAGTGCATGTGCAGGGGGACTGGGCTGTGGCTGAGCAGATGCTTGGGCCCACGGTGCCATGGTTTCCCACTGATGTCCTCTCATTGTAGAAAGCCCGGGACCAGCTCCTTTTCTTCCCACTGCTCTCTAGGTGACTTGCAAATCACTGAAACCTCTGACCAGAGGTTGAGGAGAGGAGATCCAGGATTTCCTGGCTGACACCTGCACTGTGAGCTGGGAGGATTTTTCATTGAGCCCCTTGGTGTGCTCAGCCAAAGCAGGCAGGTCAGGTGCTTCCTTCTGAGAAAGAGGGTATTACACATGTAAGCTGGGGAGGGGCACCAGTGGGACAGCCATGGAAATCGTTGCTGTTTTCCATTGGCAATCTCACTGCTATGGAGTGGCTAGTACGTGTGCACTAAGATCTGTGGCACATGCACACGGATTTAGGTGTCCCTGACTTGGGGCATTCGGAGCCCTATTCACTGGAGTTTTGTTGCCAGCTGTCTAGCTGGGAGTCTGCCTACCTGGCTCTGTCCCAGATCCTCCATTATTAGCTGTGTGAATGGGATCAAGTTGCCTTGGTGTCCTCATCTGTACAAAGGGAATGATAATCATCTTTGCCTTACAGGGTTGTTGTAAGGATTGAATGAGATAATTGATGTGTTGTTATGCTTTGAGCTGGGCAGGTCTGGTACATAGTACGTGCTCAATGTGTGTTAGATATTGGATGGATTAGAAGCCAAGACCATCTAACTTCAAATGTGTGCTCTTCCTATGTACTGCTCACTTGGTAATTCAAAAACATTAAGACAAACATTTCACTAGTTTGAAATTGCAAGGGCACACAATAAAAAGTCCCCTTCCCCCTGATGCCCAAGGCCTTGGTCCTCTCCCCCATAGAGGCTGCTATCTGGCCAGTTACTTGAGAATTTTCTAAAGATACTATGTATTCTGTGCATGTATCATAAGACCTACTTAAAATCAGTTTTTGGCAACTTCTACTTTATGCCAAACAATGTATAATGAAACCAATTTTTTTTTTTTTTTTTAAGACAGAGCCTCAAGCTGTCACCCTGGATAGAGTGCTGTGGCATCACAGCTCACAGCAACCTCTAATTCCTGGGCTCAAGCGAGTCTCTTGCCTCTGCCTCCCAAGTAGCTTGGACTACAGGCGCCCACCACAATGCCCGGCCATTTTTTGGTTGCAGCCATCATTGTTGTTTGGCGGGCCCGGACTGGATTTGAACCCGCCAGCTGAGGTGTACGTGACTGGCGCCTTAGCCTGTTGAGCCACAGGCGCGGAGCCAATGAAACCAATTTTTATGTTACAGTGAAGCAACGTTGAGGGAAATAATGTTATCTGAGGACCTGCTGTAAGTTGTTTTTGTTCTGCTTAAAGTGGAAGGTTCTAAGAGCCTTTACTCGTGTCTATACCAGTATGTAAAACACTTTCTGGTTCTTTTCTGTGGGCAAAGGTCTTCTACCATGTGGTTTTCCGTAAGTGATTCAGTTCCTTCTTGATGGACTTCATTCATTTTTGGTGATTGCAAACATTTTTTGCAGCAGGGCCCAACTGTGTGAGCTCACCTGGGGAATCAGTTTCTAGAAGTGAATTCTAGGTGAGGAGGGTGTATGCACTTAATGCCTTGATGGGTATTACCAACTTGTGTCCTGGTGAGATGCTTCAAATTTACATCCTCCCAGACCCACGTGTGAGGCCTGTTGCCCCACACCCTAGCCAACACGGGGTGTTATCGGTCTCTCAGACATTAGGCAATCTGGTATTTTAAAAAGTGGCATCTTAATGCAATCAGTGTGACCTGGTTTCTTATACCCTCAATGAATCCCGAACAATAAATAAATAAATAAATAAATAAATAAATAAATAAATAAATAAAAAGTTGGACACAATTGTTAATATATTTTAAATTCCATCAATCAAAAAAAAAAGTGGTGTCTTAATATAGTTGTGATTTATATTATTCTATGAGCAAGGTTGAGGGGTGGTTTTTTTTTCCTCCCCCTTTAAACTTTGTTTTAATGGGTCTCAAAATTCTGTGACAGATTTTTGTCAAGTTGTTTCCATTAAAAAGTACTGATCTTAAAAACTAATAACTTAAAAATGACACCCAAAAAGGTTTTATGATGCAGCATTATCATTAATCAGTCCTTTACTAATAAACTTAAATGGTCAATTGAAACTATTCTGAGTCCTTTCTTCCACCACTGATTGAGACTGGGGTGGCAGGTATTATAATATTCATTCAGGCTGCTGAGCTTTCTGGGCAGTTGGTGACCTTGCCAGCTCCAGCAGCCTTCTTATCCACTGCTTTGATGACACCCACAGCAACTGTCTGTCTCATGTCATGAACAGCAAAATGATCCAGAGGAGGATAGTTTGAGAAGCTCTCAATACATTTGGGCTTGTCAGGAACCATACTGAAGAGGGCAGCATCACCAGATTTCAGGAGTTTAGGGCCAGCTTCTTACCAGAGCAGCGATCAGTCATTTCCTTCAGCTCAGCAAACTTGCAGGCGTTGTGACCTGTGTGATAATCCAGTACAGAAGCACATAGCCAGCAATAATTTAGCCTGGATGGTTCAGGATAACCACCTGAGCAGTGAAGCCAGCTGCTTCCCTTGGTGGGTCATTTTGCTGTCACCAGCAATGCTGCCACAATGAACATCTGTAACAGACACACTCTTGACATTGAAGCCCACCTTGTCCCCTTAGGAGGGCTTCACTCACAACTTCTTGGCACATTTCAATAGACTTTACTTAAGTTGTAACACTGACTGGAGCAAAGGAGACCACGAGGCCGGGTTCAAGAACACAGTCTCTGCTCGGCCCACAGGGACAGTACCAACCACCAACTCTGTAGACATCTTGCAGAGGCAGACACAAGGGCTTGTCAGTTGGATGACTGCAATCCAGAGCTTTGAGTAGTGTGGTTTCACTGGCGTTGCCATCTTTATGGGTGACTTTCCATCCCTGGAACCAAAGCCTGTTAGCACTTGGCTTCAGCATGTTGTCACCATTCCAACCCAAAATGGGCATGAATGCTACCCGTGTCAGGGCTGTACACAGTTCACTTCATGTAAGTGCTGACTTCTGAAACGATTTCCTCCTGTTTCTTCTGACTGTAGGGCGACTCAGTGGAATCCATTTTGTTAGCCAACAATTAGTTGTTTCACATACAGTGGGTAAGCCAGAAGGGTTTGCTCATTCTTTGAGATACCAGCTTCAAATTCATCAACTATCAGGACAGCATAGTCAGCCTGAGATGGGCTGTAATCATGTTCTTGATAAAGTCTCAGTGTCCTGGGGCATCTGTGATAGTCACTTAATATTTGCTGGTCTCAAATTTCCAGGGAGATGTCAATGGTGATGCCATGCTCACACCCAGCTTTCAGTTTGTCTAAGACCCAGCCATACTTAAAAGAGTTCTTTCCCATCTCATCAGCCTCCTTCTATGGAAGAAATTAGCCGTTCATTGAGGTTTCCTTAAATCGATCTATGAATAACTCATTCCCCATCCCAGTCCTATTCTAAAGGACGTGCAGGAAAAAACAAGCGAATTATGGAAAGGGGAGGAGTCGCTTCTCTAGGTGTTAAAGCATATCACGACACTATTGTAATTAAAACAAGTAGAAAGAAGAAAACAAAACCAATGTGGTATTGGTACAGACAAGTTAATAGGGAATCCAAAAAGAGATCAAAATAATTGTGGGAGTTATGAAACTAGTGGCGTTTCAAAACAGTGGGTAAAAGATGGATAAATAAATGGTATCGAGATAATCGAGTATCCATCTGGAAGGAAATATACATAAATGCACTCCTCTTCTCTTCCACCAAAATAAATTCCAGATGGACCAGAGATATAAAAGCTGAAATTGTAATAATACTTGATAAAACCATAGGCCAACTTAAAAAATAATCGTAGGCATGAAGAATCAAAACATGAAAATATTGATACATTTGAATTACAGAAAACTACCCTTTGTACTACCACAAGTAGAGTGAAAAGACAACAGTGTGGGAGGTGTGGAGCAGGCCTGGTCACCACCTGCGGTGTGTGCTCTTGCCCTGCCCTTGCACGCTTGGTGGTGCTGGGGCCAGGCCCTGGGGCTTGGACAGCATCCACCGGCTGACAGTATCATGCTGTGTCGACAGCTCCGAGATGGAGTCACCCAGGTTCCCGGCCCTGGATACGCTCAGTGATGCTTCCTGCCTCCTGTGCCTCCTGACACAGGTGGTTTCAGGAGATGGTGTTCTGGTCAAAAGCTTCAGTCCCAATAGCTGGGACTTTGGACTTGTCTCCTTTTCCTATAGCTTTGGGCAAGACTGGTTGGGGGCTCTGTGCCTCTCAAGACTGTGTCTCGGACCACATTGTAGCCACCAACTAACCCTACTCCCTGTTACCTCAGGGAGACATTTTGTTGCCCCAGGTAGAGTACACAACAACCTCAGTCACCTGAGCTCAAGCAATTCTCTTGCCTCAGCCTCCTGAGTAGCTGGGACTACAGTCATCTGCTGTAACAACCAGCCAGGTCTTGCTCTTGCTCAGGCTGGTCTTGAACCCATGAGCTCAGGTGATCCGCCCTCTTCGGCCTCCCAGAGCTACTGCACCTGACCTCCCCTTTCCTGATGACAGCAGAGGGCTTTAGGAATTTGTGTCCTGAAGCCATAGCCCCTGGGGGTGTAGGGGAGACTGCCCCCTCCCTCCCACTGGTTATACCACCTCAGTCCTGTATTTGGCTGCCTAGAATTCTCCTTGCGTCATCTGGGGAGTGGACATACTAAGGTATGAAATGATGCATTTGCCAAGTTCACCTGAGGTGTGGTAGGATTCCCAGAAGTTCTGGTGGAGGTGATGATGATTAGGATCATGCTGGCAGGGGGTCAAACAAGGCAAGAAGGGCTTCTTTCTACTGTGGCTAGAGAAAATCTAGCCTCATGTAAGGAAGAAAGTTGTGTGTGCTGACACCTGGAGCATGGCTCACCTCAGGCATGGATGACCACAGAAGGAGGTCATCGAGCCTGACCCCTTACAGCATGCTCACGATGACTCTCTGTGCAGGTAAAGAAGCAGGCTTAGGGAGGGGAAGGACATGCCCTCCCTGGGCTGATGGCCGGAGGCTCAGCCCTGCCCTGTCACCCCTGGGCACTCTTCTGCCTGGGGAGGGACACCTCTGTGCTCGGGTGGCTCAGGACGAAGGTAGTTGGTCTGCCATGGAGAAGGGTGTGTCAAGGGCAAAAGTATGCTGAGCCTCCTCTTCCAGGCCTGGAGATAGGAAATCATTTGTATACTGCATTCGGGCTTTTCTGGTACATAGCCATTGATGCCCCTCCTTGTGAGTACAGATCTTCTAGCCCTTTTAATGTTCCTCTTTCTTTTTCTGCCAGCCTGGGATTCATACACCCCCGTGGACAGGACTAGACTGGTGTTTGGCGACAGAGGGAGGGCTTAGTTCCCATCAGCTCTGACTCTGGGCTCTTGGGTGCCGCTGTGAACAATAACAGAGATAAAGTGACTTGGCCAAAATGCACAGGATCTAGGGACTAATCTGGCAGATTTAGGAGACTGCTGGGCGGGCTTTCCTGGTATGCTGGAGAACAGCCATGTTCATGGTGTGGCTGTGTTCAAGGCTCCTGCCTTCTGAAACTGAGGGAGCAAATAATCTTCCCCTTACAAGACAAATCCCTGTTCCTCTCTTTCATCCAAATACTAAACTGTAACTTCAAAAAATCCCCCAAAGCCCATTCTCAACCTTGCAGTTACCCGTCAGGGCCTTTGTGCTTTAATTTGCTTTTCTCCTCTATGGCCCTTTCCTACTTACTTGTTTCAGCAAGTGGAAAAAGAAAAACTTGGAGCAGGAGAACCACCTTATTCATCAGTGAGAACAGACCAGATTGTCTGTGTTAACAGACCCCTAATCTCAGCTTAAAACCGTGAATTATTCCTCACTCATGCCACATGTGCATGGGAACAGCTGGGGGCTCCGTTTATCATGATCACTCCAAGATCCACAGCTGAGCAGGCTCTGCCCAGATGGTGACCAGTTCCACTTTCTCTAATGGCCCATTGGTCGGAACGAGTCACATGGCCAAACCCAGTTACCAGGGGACCAGGAAGTGCAGTCCTGCCATGTGTCCAGAAGAAGATCTCTGGACCATAGTCCTCCCATTTTTACTTTCTGTGTTTCCTTTCCAGCCTTTTCCACTGCAAATGCTATTGCATGTGGTTGTAATTCAAGGTTTCCACTAGACCTGTTCATTGCCATCTCATTGGCTCTTGCATAGCCCCCGTGGTGGTCCCCATCCTTGCTTAGCCAGTACCCTGTTTTTACACATGCATTCTATGGTGTCCCCAGGCCAGAGCAGCCAGCACCCCATGAGTGGGCTTGCTGGGTCAGAGAACATGGACCTGTTTATCCTTCTCCTCTGCTCTTGGTCTGGACTTTCTAACGCTGGGCACAGGTCAGGGCATTTTAGTGCCTGAGAACCTGGGGTCAGTCCTGTTCTTTTTTTTTTTTTTTTTTTTCACAAGAAAATTAATCTTTTAATAGCACAGTAATGGTTCTGGGGCAGGGGCTGGCTAGGGTCCCCCAGTAAATGTGAAAGCAAAGGGAACCACATAGTGATGGGTCCACATTTACGGTGAATCTTAGAAGGGTACCGGCGAAACTTACCAAATGTAGATTATAAATGTCTGTATACAATAACTAAGAATAACACTCTTTTTTTTTTTTTTTTTTTTTTAATAATTTTATTGAATCATAATTATGTACATTGGTGCAATCACAGGGCACGATTCATATACATTCAGAAATGTTTTGATTGTACTGTTACAGTTAGCCTTCATGGCATTTTCTTGATCACTATATAGAGACATTGATACTCTACATTTAATAAGTTTCCTTGTTCAAATATTGTTATTGTATTTCACCTATTCGGAGTTTAACTTAGAAATCAAAGCTCTCTGTTCAAGCTCCTTCTAGTGTAAATGTATGTAAACTTTTTGGGCCTCTTTTAGAGGCAAGTTTTAGCTATCGCTTTGGGGTCTGGTTTTGATTTTGATGAAGTTATAATCTTTATTAAAATGTAACATTACCTTTCTTCACTTTCATGTAAAAATATGTGTATGTGTGGAAGGTGTCCCTATGTGTGTAACCAGGCTGTATCATAGGCCAGAACCCTTGGTTACCCTTAAATTATTGTTAAGTCACAGTTCATGAGACAGGAAACTGCCTATCATCTGGGTGTATTCGCTTTAATGATACAATACAATTTCCCATGTGGTTTAGTGCTAGAAAAATAGCACCTTGGAATTATCTCAGTGTGCTTTTGATTTGTTCTAAGTTCCAGAACCAAATGTAGCCAGTTACCAACTTGTCAGACTCCTGATTCCTGGGAAAATTAGTAATACGTCTTTTTTCCTCCTTGATCTTGATCTTCCTTATCTTTTCTGTCCCACAATCAAATCCATAGTTATTTAATTTAAAACTATATAATTAATCATTGATGGGTCTCATTCCTTCAATCCCTGTATTGAATTAACATATCCTGACAATTTCACACCCAAAAACATATCCCAAAGCTAACGACTTTTTTTTGTCTTCATTTTCACCATCTATAATACCTTCATATCTCTGATGAATCACTTCTCCAGGCTCCTAACTGATTTCTGTGTGTCTACTCAAGAATCAGTCATACAAACTGAAGCAAGAAAAATCGGTTTAAAATAAGAGTAAGACAAGTTTATCTTATATGTGAAACAATTAGAATATGTGCCACCTTACCCAATGTTATCTTGTATTTCTCATCTCATTGTTCCAATGTCTACCCACTCTCTTTCTTTCCTTCCTTCCTTCCTTCCTTCCTTCCTTCCTTCCTTCCTTCCTTCCTTCCTTCCTTCCTTCCTTTCTTTCTTTCGTTCTTTCTTTCTTTCTTTCTATCTTTCTTTCTTTCTTTCTTTCTTTCTTTCTCTCTTTCTGTCTCTCTCTCTCTCTCTCTTTCCTCCCTCCCTCCCTCTCTGTCTCTCCTTCCTTCCTTCCTTCCTTCCTTCCTTCCTTCCTTCCTTCCTTCCTTCCTTCCTTCTTTCTAACACTCTAATCTTGTTCCTGCTCCATAATCATTCCTCCCTCTCTCTGCATAGGTAGCTCATTTCCTGGATATTCTTACAGATGTCTCCTTTTTATCAATCATGTCCCAGCTAAATCAGGTCATCCTCAAAGAGGATATTCCTAACCTGCTTTTCTAAAACACATGTTCTCAATCCTGT
>CAUYON010068868.1:0-25006 GCA_963573935.1 Arctocebus calabarensis
AGCTACTAGGGAGGCTGAGGCAAGAGAATCGCTTAAGCCCAAGAGCTGGAGGTTGCTGTGAGCAGTGTGACGCCACGGCACTCTACCCAGGGTGATAAAGTGAGACTCTGTCTCTACAAAAAAAAACAAAAAACAAAAAAACCAAAACTGTGCCAAAATATACATAACACTTAACTATCTTCACTATTTTTTTTTTTATAATTTTATTTATTTATTTATTTTGAGACAGAGCCTCAAGCTGTCACCCTGGATAGAGTGTCGTGGCATCACAGCTCACAGCAACCTCCAATTCCTGGGCTCAAGTGAGTCTCTTGCCTCCGCCTCCCAAGTAGCTGGGACTACAGGCACCCGCTACAAGGCCCAGCCATTTTTTTTTTTTTTTTTTTGGTTGCAGCTGTCATTGTTGTTTGGTGGGCCCAGGCTGGATTCGAACCTGCCAGCTCAGGTGTACGTGGCTGGTGCCTTAGCCCATTGAGCCACAGGCGCTGAGCCAAGATTTTAGATTTTGAGTAGAAAGATTTTAAGGAAGACAAGAAACACTGTAGGTCCTTACTGTTTTCTTTTCTAGTTTTTAGTAGAAACAGGGTCTTGCTATGTTGCCCAGGCTGTTCTCAAACTCCTGGCCTCCAGTGATCCTCCTGCCTCGGCCTCCCAAAGTGCTGGAATTACAGAGGCGAGCCATCACATCTGGCCTTTAAGCAGAAGTCCCGGGGTTTTCTGTGCCTGCCTTATTTTATTTCCCAAAGCAAACCACGTTCATAGAAAGAATGGTGCCATGAGCAAAGTTAGAGACATTTCTAAATATGCTGATCAGCCTCTGAGAAGCCAGGTGCCTGACTCTGAACTCTGAAGGCTGAAAATAGCAACTGACATGGTTGGCGTGGGTTCTCTCTCACAGTGATGGCCCAATTCTGTAGGCTTGCTGGGAGCAGTGGGAAGGACTCAATCTCAGGACTGAGTTCCATCTGTAGCTCTGCAACAACCAGCTGTGTGACACCAGGCAATTGATGCAACTTCTGTGGGCATCCTTGTCTTTGTAAATGAGGATCTGCACCACCTCTATGATTCTGTTTTCCCTGGCTGGATAAAATGGCATGTCTGGATAAAGTCCAAGATTGAGACCACCCCAGTCTTAATGTTCAAGCAGGCCACTCCTTCCCTGGAATAGCCACTTAAGCTCCCTGCACACATTGGGGTTTCCTCATCCCTTGGTTTCAGGTGTCCTCCCTCAGGAAGGTGTCGCAAGGACTGACTAATTCGCTGCGGTGTCTCAATAACAATGATGGGCACTGCAGGTGTGGGGAGTTCCGAATTCACAATAGGCTCCAAGTGTGATCACGCTGTAACCTTAAAGCCACCCATCTGTTCTGGATCTGGGGCTTCACACCCCACCCTATATGGTTACAGCTGCTTAAGTATCAGAGATGTCAAAACTTTTCCCAAAGATCCGAAGGCGTCTGCAAGAATGGGTTGATAGTGCGACCGGTTTTCTGTGTCCGGGGAGTCGCCGCTTGCTCTGGGCAAGGAAGCAATGACAACCTCTTCGCCCCCTCAAAGATCCTGAGATTTCTCTCTTTCTCAGAAGAAGGATGCTTTAAAGTTTTCTCCTTTCGTCCAGAGAAGAAGAGTCTTCTCTTGATTTTGTCTTGTTTTTAACTTTCGCATGTTAATCTCTTGGGGGCTCCACCTTTTGATTTTAGATAGTAGGTCCGTGAACTCACGTCACGATCCTAGTACAGTGGCTTAAACGCCCCCCTCCCCGTGTCCAGGGGACAATTCGGAAGGTGGGCGGGTGAGGCGAGGGTTGGCGGGGCAGGCAGGGGTGCGCTGGCGCCCACGCGCGCAGGAGAAGTTTCGCTCGGCTCCTAGGTGTTCGCATCGCTTTTCACAGTTCAGCCCCATCTCTCGTGCCTTGGAAACACCTGCAGCAGGTGATTGTCCCGGACCCGTGCGCCGCCGCTGTGGGGCGGAGATGAGCGACCCGGAGCGGGCGGCGGCGGCCGAGGGGACAGGGCCGGCCGGGCCGGGGATCTTCTCCCGACTCTGCCGCCTCTCCACGGCCCGCACACCCTGACCGGCTCTGCTAAGTCGTGGGCCCGGAGACCCTGCGGGATGCGCCGCAGAAGCCCAGACCCCGCTCCCCGCTCCCCGCACGGAGCCCGCGCTAGCTCCTAGTCCCGGAGCGTGTCTAGATAATCGCATGTATTATCTTAATGCATTTTCTTAAGAAATAGAAAACTTGAATAGATCTAGTCCTTTAAAAACTCATATCCAATCAGATTGATTAATCACTTCTACCAACACTTCAAAACCAGATAATGCCCACAGTACATGAACTGTCTGAATGCAAAGTAAGAGAAGCCGGGCGGCCCGTATGCAAATGTCCGGCAGGGGCCGGGCCCGCCTCCCACTGCCGGGATAAGAGACGGGGCGGGGCGCTCGGGCCGCAGAAGCCGCCGCCTCCCCGGAGCCGGCCGTGCGCTCCGCCCCGAGCCCGCAGCTCGCAGCCCCGACAGCGCGGCCCGCGCCTCGCCGGCTCCCGGTAAGGACACGCGGCGCACAGCGGCCCCCAGGCGCTAGTGCGGGCGGCGACCCGCGTCCCCTCCCGCCCCACTGCTCTGTCTCAGTGGGAACGTGGGAAGCCAGCGCCTCCCCCGCGCTCTCCGGGGCCAGGCAGGTGGCATCTCCTCGGGTGTTGCGCAGGGCCAGCGTGTCCCCAGGCCATCGGCAGTTCAAGACGGAAAGGAACTGCGTTGGGTCTGCACAGGGTTAGGGGGGACCAAAGTGACCTCGGATTGGAGTGAGGCTGGGAGTCAGACAGAAGAGGCTCCCCAAGGGTCTCTTGCTCTTCTGAGGTTATTATGCTGTTTCCTCCCCACCCCCTGCAGCCGTCCGGAGGCACTTGGAGGAGGCCCGGAGGGGAGGAACCGCGGGGTAAGGTGTGGGCGCACACTTGTTCCAGCCAGCAGAGAGACTCAACGCTAAAGGCCCCCCACGCGGCCCCCAAACTACTCTCCAGGCCCACCAAGGTAGCTGTGCTGAGCTGGCACCTGTCTAGTGGAAAAAGACTTTTAGTAGCCATCTCTCTCTCTCTCTGAAAAAAGTCCTTCTGAAGTCTATTTTAAAAACAAATACTAATCTTAAGGCTGGCCAGTTGGATCTGGGGGTTGACCTAGTGGCCTGTTATGGAATCCTTCTCTGGTCTCATTCCTTCCTCCACCTTAGCCTGCATCCTGGAGGATGCCATGTGGAAGGAAGAAAAATACCCTCCCAGAAGGTGTCCAAGTCCAGCCTACTGTTCGCCCCATGTTATGATGTTGGGTGGTGGTGCGAAAGGAACCTTCTCCTGCTCCTTAGAACCAGTCAGAAACCACCCCAGGGGGTGTGGAGCACCTTGGGAAGACCTGAGGGCTTCCCATTCCAAGATAAGCACAGACTGGTGTCCTTGGAGCTCTAGGGTCTGAACTGGAAGGTCAGAAGAGGCAAGAAATAGACAAAAGAAGTGACAGATCCTACCTAGAAAGGATTAATACTGAGGCCGGGAGTGGTGAAGCAGGGAAGTCTGACACATCTCTCCTCCTGTTTCTGTTTGTGTATGTTTGTGTGGGTTCTGGTCAGTAACTGGATAAGAGAAGACTGGAAGCATGTCAGAGTTTTGGTTAATTTCTGCCCCTGGCGACAAGGAAAATTTGCAAGCTCTGGAGAGGATGAACACTGTAACCTCCAAGTCCAACCTGTCTTACAATACCAAATTCGCTATTCCTGACTTCAAGGTAAAATTCCTGGGAGGAGAAGGAGCTGAAGGGTTGGTGGGGGGGAGAGATGAGGAGACAGAGATTGCTGCCCCAGGAAGCCAAGGAGGAAATAACAGCCCAAAGGCAGAAATGCTGAGGACAAGCCTGAGGTTGAGGATGGACAGGGGAGTTGGTGGTCTTGGTGGGACTTTGAGACACAGCCCCAAGTTGTTTGTGGTACCTGTGCACTTGAGCCTTAGGAAAGAACGAATAGGGAAGAAGGTTGTGGGTATAAGTGTCTAATGCTTCAAAAGGTGGGAAGGGCTTTGCGTGCACTTAGGTCTTCACGAATTGGTCTCAGGTTCTTCCTGGGAGGACAACATCTAAGAAGATGGAGGACATAGTTAGGTGTGCCGGCTTAGAGGGCTTCAGCCTTGATTGTACTCTTGACCTTGGGGCAGCTTCTGCTGGAGGGAAAGGAAAGGGATTCAGTAGCTTCAGGAGCTTTTCGTGGTATTGGGCATCTGAGGCGTCTTGAAATGGAGAGCAGAGTGGGTGTTGCATTCTTCCAAATGCAGGAAGAGTGGGTGTTTCCTAAAACTGTAGGTTTCCCCAGGAAAGAAGATCATCTCTGGCTGCATGGGTGCAAATGCTGGCAAAATGGTGCTAAATGCCCAGAGAAAAAAATTGCCATAATCCTCTTTCAAATCTCACTGTGTCCTAGGCAGCGCCTGTGGCTCAGTGAGTAGGGCACCGGCCCCATATGCCAGAGGTGGCGGGTTCAAACCCAGCCCTGGCCAAAACTGCAAAAAAAAAAAAAAAAAAAAGAAATAGAACATAAGTAATCTGAAAAGAAAAGGTCCTCCATGAAGGATGAAATGGGAGGAAAACTGTCCCTTTCCCCAGGAAGATCAGACAAGGGCATTGGTGGGAATGTCTCGGAGAGGAAAGGCTTTTGGGAATAATGTCTCAAACGTGCTTTCTGCAGCATCTCTTTCTCAGCTTATAGGGGTTAACCATGTGGCTAAAAGATTGTCATTCTAAGAGGAAAATGAGCTAAGGTCAGACATTCTAGTCGCTCCTTCCTGATAAAAATACCATAGTTTATTCTACTGTCCCTCCCTACCCCCACCCCCCAAAAAGAACAACAGACTCTGCACCCATAGCACAGTGGTTACGGTGCCAGCCACATACACCGAGGCTGGCGAGTTTGAACCTGGCCCAGGCCAGCTAAACAATGACAACTGCAACAAAAAATAGCCAGGCATTGTGGAGGGCACCTGTAGTCCCAGCTACTCAGGAGGCCTAGGCAAGAGAATAGCTTAAGGCCAAGAGTTTGAGGTTGCTGTGTGCTGTGACATCACGGCACTCTACCGAGGGTGACATGGTAAGACTCTATCTCAAAACAAAAACAAAAACAAAAACAAAAACCAAAAAAACCCTGAAGAACAATAACAACAAACCCCCACAAAAACAAAACACTCCCTCCCAAATCCATTGATTTCTATTAGGAGTTCTTCCCACTTTCTAGTTTGCCATTGACCAGGGGCAACTAACTCCAGATGAGGTGACAGAATCCTAGCACTGCTATTGAAATGGCACCACACTCTGGTAGAAAGCACGTGAGCCTCTCACTTTTTTATGATCTGTCTAGGTGGGGACCTTGGATTCCCTGGTTGGCCTCTCTGATGAGTTGGGGAAACTCGACACCTTTGCTGAAAGGTAAACTATTTCTTATTTACTCTATACAAGTGAGAATTTGACATTGTTGTCAGAGGACAATGTTCTGGCTTTGGCAGGCCTGTCTGTGGGTGTTGGGTCCATGGGACCAGGCATGGTTCCTCACATTGTTTGTCTGCTGGAGGCCGCATTTTTCTTTTCTTTTCTTTTTTTTGAGGCAGAGTCTCACCTTTTCACCCTTGGTAGAGTGCTGTAACATCATAGCTTATAGCAACCTCAAACTCTTGGAGTCAAGTGATTCTCTTGCTTCAGCCTTCCGAGTAACTGGGACTACAGGTACCTGCCACAATGTCCAGTTATTTTTAGAGATGGGGGTCTCTGGCTCAGGCTTGTCTCGAACCCGTGAGCTCAGGCAATTCACCAATCTCAGCCTCCCAGGGTGCTAGGATTACAGGTGTAAGCCACCGCGCTGGCCCTAAGGAGGCAGCATTTTTATTATTATTATTTTTATTTATTTATTTATTTTGCAATTTTTGGCCAGGGCTGGGTTTAAACTCGCCATCTCTGGTATATGTGGCCGGTGCCTTACTCTGTTGAGCTACAGGCACCAACTAGGAGGCAGCATTTTTTAAGGGGCTGCCTTCAACATGAAGAATACATAGGTGCTAAGGCACTTAGAAAAACATTGGTAAAGTTCCTCCCCCCCAAGGCTTTTTAAGTTTGTTTATTTGTTTTTTAGAGAGAGGGTCTTGCTATATTGCCCAGGCTGGACTTGAACTAGGCTCAAGTGATCCGCTCATCTCAACTTCCTGAGTAGTTGGGATTATAGGTATGTGCCACCTCACCCAGCTCTATTTGTTAATTTTTTTAGTAACGTATTGACATAGTTAAAATTCAAAGTACAAAAGGAAGGATATATAGTGAAAATTAAGTTTTCCTCTCACATTTTTGCCTCTTTTCTTTCCTCTAGCCTCCCAGTGCCTCTCTTTTAAGGCACTTTTACCATCTTTCTAGGTGAGCCTTCCAGCGTTAGCCAATATATGCAAAAATAAATGTGAATGTAGTCTTAAGAGGGCTAGGTGCACTGGCTCACTCGTATAATCCCAGCACTCTGGGAGGCTGAGGCAGGAGGATTGCTTGAGCTCAGGAGTGAGTTTGAGACAAGTCTGAGCAAAGTGAGTCCCCTGTCTCTAAAAATAGAAAAATTAGCTGGCCTTGTGGCCTGAGTACATAGTCCTAGCTACTTGGGAGGCTGAGGCAAGAGGATGGCTTGAACCAAGAGTTTCAGGAGTTTGAGGTTTCTGTGAGCTAGGCTGTTGCCACGGCACTCTAGCCTGGGCAATAGAGTGAGACTCTGTTGCAAAAAAATAAACAGATAAAAGGAATGTAATCTTAAAATTAAATTTCATACAAGTGATAGGGTATATTCTGCATCTTGTTTTTTTCATTTAATAATGCCTCTTAGAGTCCAGGCACGGTGGCTCACACCTATAATCCCAGCACTCTGGGAGGCTGAGGCAGGTGGATTGTCTGAGGTCAAGAGTTGAGACCAGGTAAAAATAACTGGGTATTGTGGTGGGTTCCTGTAATCCCAGCTACTTGGGAGGCTGAGGTAAGGGAATTGCTTGAGCCCGAGAGTTTGAGGTTGCTGTGAGCTATGATGCCACAGCACTCTATTTAGGGTGGCAAAGTAAGACTCTGTCTCCAAAAAAAAAAAAAAATCCCCCTTAGAGATGCATAGTTTCTTTTGCTGACCGTATTACCTTGAACAGATGCTCCCTCATTTATTTGGATTTCTTCTTCTTAGCGGAATGGTGATATGTCTTTTACTGCCTTTTCTAATGAACATGTATAGAAAAATATGTCCTTAGGAGTTTCAATGAACATACTTTGAGGATTTCTGCAGGTTGGCGACATGATCTAAAAATCCAATATGCTGTGTTCTGTGCCTTTTCCTTACTGACTACTAAGAATACTAAGAATCCTTTGTTAGTGACATGTTGGGGATGTGAGATGTTGAACTAACTGACATAAAAGCAGTCCTGGTCACCAGATAGTTTGAAGTTCACAGTCTTGAGAAAGAAAACTGACTGTTGGCTTTCTCATCTATAAAATGGGATAATGGTGACCATTTGTTTGCCATCAGGGAAGAAGGAAGGGAAGCAAAATCATGTTAAAGTAAGTATTGTCAAATCCTATGTCCTATGAAAAGCTAACAGCCAAGAAAAATTGACTTGATCCCTTTCTTAGGCCGCTCAGCACCACAGAGAAATCGGACTGGCCTTGTTCAATTTACAGGCTAGTGGAGAAGACATACTAATCAAATAAATCAGATAATCTGAGAATTCCAAGACTATGGAAGGATCTGGCACCTGGTGATCGTCTTAGGTTTTCTGACACACCATAGCAGGAGGCTGTGTAGTTAGGTGCGGTAAGTTTGGCTTAAGATATGAGAATTGGGCTCGGCGCCTGTGGCTCAACGGGCTAAGGCGCCAGCCATGTACACCTGAGCTGGTGGGTTCGAATCCAGCCTGGGCCTGCCAAACAACAATGACAGCTGCAACCAAAAAATGGCCGGGCATTGTGGCGGGTGCCTGTATTCCTGGCTACTTGGGAGGCAGAAGCAAGAGACTCGCTTGAGCCCAGGATTGGAGGTTGCTGTGAGCTGTGATGCCACAGCACTCTATCCAGGGCGACAGCTTGAGGCTCTGTCTCAAAAAAAAAAAAAAAAAGATATGAGAATTTCTCTTTCTGCTTGCTGCAGAAATGACAGGTATTCTAGACATGTCTTTGCTACCAATTGTCTTCCTTAGGGCATATGAGTCCTTTAAACTGTTTCTTATTTACTGAACCCCCCTCTGACCTGGAAATTCTGTGATCCTGGATTACTATTGTTTCCTTCTTTTTTTTTTTAGCCGGGGCTGGGTTTGAACCTGCCACCTCCATATATGGTACCAGCGCACTAGGCCACCGGGGCCCTGTTTCCTTCTCTTAGTTTGCATTTTGTTTTCTTATTTGCGTAAACATTGGTGTTTTACTCTGTAAACACTTGTTGCACAAGTGGCTTCTTATGGTGGTGTAGCGTATGTGTAAGAAATAACAGGAAAACGCACAAGCAAGCAAGATTATGGCTGTAATTGTGGGATGGATAGAACCTTGATGTATTAAAGTGTTCTCAAACAAAAGAGACTAGGCGTGGTAAGAATGAAAATCACCGTGCATTGTTTCAGTTTTCCTTGTGAGTATGTTCCCAAGAGCCTTCCTATGGGAGGGGGAGAAAAATGGTAGACTCTGAGCACCTCAAAATTCTTACCCCTAGCTTTTCTCTAGTTCAGCGATCAGGATATGTTGTCTTAGGAGTTAATATTGGAGCATGGGGTAAAGTAGGGTATACGTACTCATAAATCCAGAGATTGACTTCAGTTCTTTGAAATGTTCTTTCTGATTCTTTCAAATGGTGTTATTAGGTAAATAAATGCTAGCTGGGTCTGTAAGGCAGGTAGCATAAACCTGTCAGCACTGCTTCTGCCCAGGAGAACAGAGAAGGGACAAGAGTTTGCAAGGTGTATTGTTTCCATATCCTTTTATTATTTATTTACTCTGTGCACTAGAGTGTTTTTCCATGTAGCTGGAAGGCAGCTTTTGCTGATGAGAGCTTTCCTTTTATTTTTTGATTTATTCCTCCATGCTGCCTTTGTTAATTTATTCTGTATTTACACTGTCACTCACCAACATTTGAAATATCAAATCATCTTATCTCTAGAAAAGCCTCTCTCCCCTGTTTTTTAAACAATGTTTGCGTTTGACTCTCTTAGCCTGTTTTGTGGTGGTGGCTGAAATATTTAATAGTGCGTTTCACAGGCACTGGGGCATTCAGCTGCACCTTTTGGGTTCTGTTGTACATTGTTGACTGTCACCTGCCCTGCGTGCTTCATTACCTGTCTGTGCTGGTGGTTTTTTTCTTTACCCACGTGAAGTTGACTCAGGGTTGGCTGATCAAGGATTACATGTCTGCTATAGTGATATGAGTGAGTCAGTTCTTATAAACCCATTTTAAAGAGAAGTGAAATAGAATTTTTTTTTTTTTTGAGACAGAGCCTCAAGCTGTTACCCTGGATAGAGTGCTGTGGCATCACAGCTCACAGCAACCTTCAATTCCTGGGCTCCAGTGAGTCTCCTGCCTTTGCCTCCCAAGTAGCTGGGACTACAGGCGCCCGCCACAACGCCCGGCCATTTTTTGGTTGCAGCCGTCATTGTTGTTTGGCGGGTCCAGGCTGGATTCGAACCCACCAGCTCAGATGTACGTGGCTGGCGCCTTAGCCGGTTGAGCCACAGGCACCAAGCCGAATTTTTTTTTTTTGAGACAATCTCACTGTGCCACCCTTGATAGAGTGACAGATAGAGTGGCGTCACAGCTCACAGCAACTTCAAACTCTTGGGCTTAAGTGATTCTCCTGCCTCAAACTTCTAGTAACTGGGACTATGGGTGCCCACCACAGTGCTCGGCTATTTTTTGGTTGCAGTTATCATTAGGCCCGAACTGGATTCGAACCTACTAGCTCCAGTGTATGTGGCGGGTGCCACAGGTGCCGAGCTGAAATAGAATTTTTTTTTTTTTTTTTGTAGAGACAGAATCTCACTTTATCGCCCTCTGTAGAGTGCGGTGGCATCACACAGCTTATGGCAACCTCCAACTCCTGGGCTTAGGCGATTCTCTTGCCTCAGCCTCCCAAGTAGCTGGGATTACAGGTGCCCGCCACAACGCCTGGCTATTTTTCTATGTTCAGTTCGGCCGAGGCTGGGTTTGAACCCGCCACCTTCAGTATATGGGGCTGGCGCCCTACTTGATGAACCACTGGTGCCGCCCCCCCCCTTGTTTTTTTGCAGTTTTTGGCCGGGGCTGGGTTTGAACCCACCACCTCTGGCATATGGGGTCAGCGCACTACTCCTTTGAGCCACAGGCACCTCTCCCCCCTTTTTTTTTTCTTGAGACAGAGTCTCAAGCTGTCACCCTGGGTGGAGTGCTGTGGCATCACAGCTCACAGCAACCTCCAACTCCTGGGCTCAAGGGAGTCTCCTGCCTCCGCCTCCTAAGTAACTGGGACTACAAGTGCCCGCCACAACGCCTGCCATTTTTTTTTTTTTTTTGGTTGCAGCGATCATTGTTGTTTGGCCGGCCCGGGCTGGATTTGAACCCGCCAGCTCAGGTGTATGTGGCTGGCATCTTAGCCCGTTGAGCCACAGGCACCGAGCCTCCCCCCATTTTTTTTTGAGACAGAGTCTCAAGCTATCGCCCTGGACTGCGTGCCATGGCATCACAGCTCACAGCAACCTCCAACTTTTGGGCTTAAGCAATTCTCCTGCCTCCGCCTCCTGAGTAGCTGGGACTGCAGGTGCCCGCCACAACGCCCAGCAATTTTGTTGTTGTTGTTGCACTTCATTGTTGTGCTTCATTACTGGGCCAGGTTTGAACCCACCAGCCTTGGCCGGTGGCTGGCGTCCTACCCACTGAGCTATGGGCGCTGCCCTGAAATAGAATTTTAAAAAGTATCTTTTCTTTGTTAGTGCAAGGATATCAGATTGAAGCCTATAGTCCTAGCTACTTGGGAGCCTGAGACCGGAGAACCACTTGAGCTTCAGTGAGCGATGCACTTCAGCCTGGGCAATAGAACAAGACCCCTTTTCTTTCTTTCTTTCTTTCTTTTCTTCAAGACAGAGACTCACTTTGTTGCCCTTGGGAAAGTGCTGTGGTGTTACAGTTCACAGCAACCTCAAACTCTTGGGCTCAAGGGATACTTTTGCATCAGCCTCCCAAGTAGCTGGGACTACAGGCACCCGCCACAACACCTGGCTATTTTTAGAGACAGGGTCGCTCTTGCTCAGGCTGGTCTCGAATCTGTGAGCTCAGGCAATCCACCTGCCATGGCCTCCCAGAGTGCTAGGATTATAGGCGTGAGCCACTGCACCTGGCCGCAAGACCCCTTTTCTTTTTTTTCTTTTTGAGACAGAGCCTCAAGCTGTCACCCTGGGTAGAGTGCAATGGCATCACAGCTCACAGCAACCTGCAATTCCTGGGCTCAAGCGAGTTTCCTGCCTCTGCCTCCCAAGTAGCTGGGACTACAGGCACCCACCACAATGCCCAGTCATTTTTTGGTTGCAGCCATCATTGTTGTCTGGTGGGCCCAGGCTGGATTAGAACCTGCCAGCTCAGGTGTACGTGGCTGGCGCCTTAGCCTGTTGAGCCATAGGTGCTGAGCCAAGACCCCTTTTCTAAAATATAATTTTAAACATAGTAATAAGAGAGTGTCAGATTAAGATGATCTGTGTGACATTTCATCAGATTCAGCAAATGTATTGCAATCGAATGCCTATTTCTGATGTCTACCTTCTGGTTTCCTGAAAGCTGTGTGGCAGTCCTACTATGTGTGTTTGCTGTCCTCCCACTTTCGGTGAGGGTGGTTTCAAAACTCTTCCGCCCCCATCCTTCCACCTGCTCCTACCAGCTCCCTTGGGCTCTCTATCTCTGCCCACCCCCACCGCCTTCAATCTGCAGATCTGCCCTCTTCTAGCATAGCAGGAGGGCTCCCTCCTTCCAGAGCTTGCTGCAGTGGACTTTGACATTTTCTTATGAGATTATTTGGTTAATATTTGTCTGCCCTGTGTTTTGCTCACAATTAGATCCCAAGCACCTGCAACATTGTAGGTCCTTAGAGACCAACTGACTGAGGGAATGAATGAATGGAAGAATCCTTGAATCTAAGAGCTGGGCAGACCCTGAGAGATCTAACCTAACGCTGTCATGTTCCAAAAGAGGAAATAGCCCAGAGGGCGAGATGGGTGGGTGGGGGTCGCAGAGGAAAGAAGAGACCCTTGATCCACTGACTCGCCCACTGGTGGTCTGTCTATGCCTCCCTGCTACTAACTGGTGTCCAGCAGCCACAGCATGACTTGGAGTCCTGGAGTCTACACAATGCTTCAAGCTCTCAGGGGCCATTGGCAGAACTAACCAGAAAAGGGCTTTTTCCTCCTTCCTTCCACTTTCTCAGCTCCCACCATCAATCATTATTATTATTTGTGATAACACAATAGTATTTTTAATCCAGACATTTAAAAATGTCTTATTCATATCTTATTTATTACTCAATGATTGTTTACATTAAGGAAAAGAAAGTTAAATATTTACACATTAAGGAAAGTCAAATGGGGCGGCACCTATGGCTCAGTGAGTAGGGCGCTGGCCCATATACCGACGGTGGTGGGTTCAAACCAGGCCCCGGCCAAACTGCAACAAAAAATAGCTGGGCGTTGTGGTGGTTGCCTGTAGTCCCAGCTACTCAGGAGGCTGAGGCAAGAGAATCGCCTAAGCCCAAGAGCTGGAGGTTGCTGTCAGACAGCACTCTACTGAGGGTGACAAAATGAGACTCCGTCTCTCTAAAAAAAAAGAAAAGTCAAATGGTATAAAAAGGTAAAAAGGGCTTGGCGCCTGTGGCTCAATGGGCTAAGGCGCCAGCCATGTACACCTGAGCTGGTGGGTTCGAATCCAGCCCGGGCCCGCCAAACAACAATGACAGCTGCAACCAAAAAATGGCCGGGTGTTGTGGTGAGCGCTTGTAGTCCTCGTTTCTTGGGAGACGGAGGCAGGAGACTCGCTTGAACCCAGGAATTGGAGGTTGCTGTGAGCTGTGATGCCTTAGCACTCTATCCAGGGTGACAGCTTGAGGCTCTGTCTCAAAAAAAAAAAAAAGGTAAAAAGAAAGGGTGGCGTTTGTGGCTCAAAAGGGTAGGGCGCTGGCCCCATATGCCAGAGGTGGCAGATTCAAACCCAGCCCTGGCCCAAAACTGTCCCCCCCCAAAATTAATTAATTAAAAAAAATAAGAAAAAAAAAGGTAAAAAGGAAAATAGAGGGTGGCTCCACCTGTGGCTCAGTGAGTTGGGCACCAGCCCCATATAGCGAGGGTGATGGGTTCAAACCTGACCCTGGCCACCGGGCAGTGTGGCGGATACCTGTAGTCCCAGCAACTTGGGAGGCTGAGGCAAGAGAATCGCTTAAGCCCAAGAGCTACAGTTTGCTGTGAGCTGTGTGATGCCACAGCACTCTACCGAGGGCAACAAAGTAAGACTGTCTCTAAAAGAAGAAAAAAAAAAAAGGAAAATAGAAAGTTCCACTTTAACCCTACTACCTCACCATATGTAATCATTATTAGAGTTTTTTTTTTTTATAGTTTTTTGGCCGAGGCTGGGGTTGAACCTGCCATCTGTGGCTTATGGGGCTGGTGCCCTACTCCTTTGAGCCACAGGCATTGCCCTAAAGTTTTATTATTTTTTTTTTTTTGAGACAGAGCCTCAAGCTGGCACCCTGGGTAGAGTGCCGTGGCATCACAGCTCACAGCAACCTCCAGCTCCTGGGCTTAAGCCATTCTCTTGCCTCGGCCTCCCAAGTAGCTGGGACTACAGGCACCTGCCACAATGCCTGGCTATTTTTTGGTTGTAGTTGTCATTGTTGTTTGGCAGTCCCCGTCTGGATTCGAACCCACCAGCTCTGGAGTATGTGGCTGGCGCCTTAGCCACTTCAGCTACAGGTGCCGAGGCCATTATTAGAGTTTTATGTGTTTTCTTCCCTGGTAAAACAAAACAGAACAAAAAAATGTAGATACACATAATCACAAGCATTCATAATTCAGTCCAAATATTTACAACTCTAGAAGAACTTCTGTTGAGGTATCTACTAAACACAAGCAATTTTCTTAAAAAGATACATCTGGGGCTCGGTGCCTGTGGCTCAGCAGGCTAAGGCATAAGCCACGTACACCTGAGCTGGCGGGTTCGAATCCAGCCTGGGCCCGCCAAACAACAATGACGGCTGCAACCAAAAAGTTGCCGGGTATTGTGGCGGGCGCTTGTGGTCCCAGCTACTTGGGAGGTGGAGGCAAGAGACTCACTTGAGCCCAGGAATTGGAGGTTGCTGTGAGCTATGATGCCACAGCTCTCTATCCAGGGTGACAGCTTGAGGCTCTGTCTCAAAAAAAAAGAGATACATCTGGCTTGGTGTGGGGATCATGCCTATAATTCTGGTTCTTCAGAAGGCTGAGGTGGGAGGATCTCTTGAGGCCAGGAGTTTGAGACCTGGGCAACATAGTGCGACTCCTTCTCTACACAAAATTTAAAATATTAGCCAGGTAGAGTGCCATGTACTTGTAGTCCTAGCTACTTGAGGGGCTGAGGTGGGAAGATCATGTGAGCCTAGGAGTTTAAGGCTTCAGTGAACTATGATGACATCACTGTACTATAGCCTAGGTGACAGAGGGAGACCCTGTTTCTAAAAAAAAAGATATATTCCCATTATCTAGGGTAGAACCTGGCACATGGTGGAGAATTCATTTAGGATTATACTGAAATTAAGGGGATTAACATTTTTTTTTTTTTAAGAGACAGAGTTGCCTTTGTTGCCCTTGGTAGAGTGCCGTGGCTTTACAGCTCACAGCAACCTCCACCTCCTGGGCTTTAGGCCGTTCTCTTGTCTCAGCCTCCTGAGTAACAGGGACTACAGGCACCCGCCTCAACGCCCGGCTATTTTTTTGTTGCATTTCGCCGGGGCAGAGTTTGAACCCACCACTCTCGGTATATGGGGCCAGCGCCGTACTCACTGAGCCATAGGTGCTGCCTGGGATTAACATTTTTATAATTTTGACTGCTTCTATGAACACAGTTCATTTTCCATCAGCTTAATTCTTCCTTATTCCTCTAATGGAACATTAATGTTTTATTTCATAAAGATCCTATGTATTATCTTAATGATTTTTTTCCTGAGCATCCTATTTTTTTATTTAGCTATTATAAATAAGATCTTTTCTTCATGATCCTCAAGAAGATCACTGAAGCATTTTCTAAATGCTTATTGTTTATAAATAGGCATTTTCTTTCTTTTTTTTTTTTCATGTAGAGACAGAGTCTCACTTTATCGCTCTCGGTAGAGTGCCATGTCATCACACAGATCACAGTAACCTCCAAGTCCTGCGCTTAGGCAATTCTATTGCCTCAGCCTCCTGAGACTACAGGTGCCCACCACAGTGCCCGTCTATGTTTTTGTTACAGTTTGTCTGGGGCGCAGTTATGGGGCTGGTATCCTACCCACTGAACCACAGGCGCCACCCTGTAAATAGGCATTTTCATGTGTTAATTTTGTGACTTGCCAAGTTACTGAATTTTCTTATTGTGTCTAAGGCTTTTTCAGTGTATTTATTTATTTATTTATTTATTTGGTAAAGACAGAGTCTCTCCTCAGTAGGGTTCCGTGGGATCACAGCTCACCGTGACCTCCAGCTCTTGGGCTTAGGTGATTCTCTTGCCTCAGCCTCCCAAGGAGCTGGGACCACAGGCGCCCACCACAATGCCCAGCTATTTTTCTGTATTGCAGTTCGCTGAGGCCAGGTTTGAACCCGCCACCTTCGGTATATGGGGCTGATGCCCTACTCACTGAGCCACAGGTGCTGCCCTGTTCTCATTTCTTTATCTTATTTAATTGCATGGGCAAGTATTACAGAAAAATGATTAACTTGTCAGTGATGGCAGTGAACATGTATGTTCTTGATTTTATTTATTTATTTATTTAGCCAGAGTCTCACTCTGTTGCCAGGATAGTGTGCCATGACCTCATCCCAGCTCACAGCAACCTCAAACTCCTGGGTTCAAGTGATCCTTTTGCCTCAGTCTCCAGAGTACCTGTGATTACAGGTGTGAACTACTATGCTGTACTTGTTCTTGATTTTAATTTGAATATTTCTAGTATGTCATCATTAAATATCCCTTGGCTTTTTTTTTTTTTGCAGTTTTTGTCCGGAGCTCGGTTTCAACCTGCCACCTCTGGCATATGGGGCTGGTGGCCTACTCCTTTGAGCCACAGGCGCTGCCCATCCCTTGGCTTTTGATATATATATTTTTTGAGGTAGAGTCTTACCCTTTTGCTCTTCATAGAGTGCAATGGCATCATAGCTCACAGCAACTTCAAACTCTTGGGCACAAGTGATCCTCTAGCCTCAGCTTCCTGAGTAGCTGGAACTACAGGCACCTGCCATGACACCTGACTAGTTTTTTTGTTTTTAGTAGAGCGGGGGTCTCACTCTTGCTCAGGCTGGATAACTCCTGAACTCAGGCAAACCACCCACCTCAGCGTCCCAGACTGCTGGGATTACAGGCGTGAGCCACAGCACCTAGCCTCCTTGGCTGTTGATTTCATACACATATACATACAAGACATATAAAACAAAGGAAGGATTTTTAAATTTGTTTTATTCCTCCTCTTCTGGTGTATTTAGTAATAAATATCTAGCACTTTCTTGTTTTTTTTTTTTTTTTTTGAGACAGAGCCTCAAGCAGTCACCCTGGATAGAATGCTGTGACATCACCGCTCACAGCAACCTCGAATTCCTGGACTCAAGTGAGTCTTCTGCCTCCACCTCCCAAGTAGCTGGGACTACAGGCGCCCGCCACAACGCCCGGTCATTTTTTGGTTGCAGCCGTCATTGTTGTTTGGTGGGCCCAGGCTGGATTCGAACCTGCCAGCTCAGGTGTACGTGGCTGGTGCCTTAGTCCATTGAGCCATAGGCGGTGAGCCAATAAATATCATAATTGTGGAATTACTTTTGCATTCCAAGGAAAACTCCTATTTGTTATGTTGAATTCTGCTAATGTTTCGAGATTTTATATCCATATTCGTGAATAGCATAATAATGCTAACATCATAAACTACATAACTAACATAAGAATAATTTACACTAATTGAGTGCTTGTTCTGGCAGCCCGGACAAATGCAGTAAGTGTTGAGGTTGTGATTAGTGGCCAGAGAATTTGTCTCTGGAGTACTCATTCCCAACTACAATATCAAGATTTGCTATCACTCAAAGTTAGAAAAAGCCATATTAGTATAAGAACATTGATGCCTTTGTAAAAAGAATTAGGAAGCTTTCCTTTAAAAAAGAAACCAAAATGGTATTTTTAAAAATGTACTTATTTTATTTGACAAATACAAATTGTGTGTATTTATCATGTAGGACATGATGTTTGGAAATAATATGCATTGTGGATTGGCTGAATTGTGGTATTACCTCACATAGTTACTTTTTGTGGTTAGGACACTTAAAATTTATACTTAATTTATTCTTTTCAAAATATGTGGTACATTGTTCCTATAGTCACTTCATACAGTAGGTCTCTTGAGCACTCTGGAAGGCCGAGGTGGGTGGACTGCGTGAGCTCAGGAATTTGAGACCAGCCTGAGCAACAGTGTGACCCCATGTCTACTAAAGATAGACAAACTAGCTGAGGACTGTGGCGGGTGCCTGTATTCCCTGCTGCTCAGGAGGCTGAGGCAAGAAGATTGCTCAAGCCTAAGAGTTTGAGGTCGTTGTGAGCTATGATGTCACAGCACTCTACCCAGGGTGACAGAGTAAGACTCTGTCTCAAAAAAAAAAGTCTTGACTCTGCACCCGTAGCACAATGGTTATGGTGCCAGCCACATACACCCCTAGCCAGGGCGAGCTGGGCAACAATCACAACTGCAACAGAAAAATGGCCAGGCATTGTGGCGGGCATCTGTGGTCCCAGCTACTTAGGAGGCTGAGGCAAGAGAATCGCTTAAGCCCAGGAATTTGAGATTGCTGTGAGCTGTGACACCATAGCAGTCTACTGAGGGTGACATAGTCACTCTTTGTCTCAAAAAAAAAAAAAAACATTGTCAAACTTTGTTTCAAAAAAAAAAGTCTCTTTAATTTATTCTTCCTCTCTAACTGAAATTCTGTATCCTTGGCACTCCTCCCAAAACTCCCCCCAGCTCCAGCCTCTGGTAACCACAATTCTAGTCTATTATTCCATGAGTTAAATCTTTACTCTACATGTAAGTGAAATGAAATTATCCTTCTTTCTCTGTCCTCCATGCATTGTTCTTTGTGGCAGCCACTTGTCACATGAGGCCACTCAAAATGTGACTAGTCTGGATCGAGATGTAAAACGCACACCAGAGGCTCAGCACCCATAGCTCAGAGGCTGGGGTGCCAGCCACATACACCGGAGTTGGTGGGTTAGAATCCAGCCCAGGCCTGCCAAACAACAATGACAACGACAAACAAAAAATAGCTGGGTGTTGTGGCGCGCACCTGTAGTCCTACTTACCTGGGAGGCTGAGGCAAGAGAATCACTTACGCCCAAGAGTTTGAGGTTGCTGTGAACTGTGATGCTACGGCACTCTACTCAGGGTCGCATGAGACTCTGAAATAGTGAGACTCTGTCTCAAAAAAAAAAAAAGAAAAATAACGCACACCAGATTTCAAAAACTTAACACAAGAAAAAGAACGTAAAATGTCATGTGAATTTTTTTTTTTTTTTTTAGCAGTTTTCTGCCAGGGCTGGGTTTGAACCTGCCACCTCTGGTATATGGGGCTGGTGCCCTACTCCTTGAGCCACAGGCACCGCCCCCTGTTAATTTTTTTATGTCAGTTATCCATTTAAATGATAATATTTTGGATATTGGGTTAAATAAAGTATGTTATGAAGATTGACTTCACCTGAGTTCACTCTTTTAAATGTAGTGACTAGAAATTTTTAAATCACCTATGTGGCTCAGGTTCTATTTCTGTTGGACATTGCTGGGTGAGAGCTTTAGAGAAGGCCTCTGAAACTTGAACTCTTGAACTAATCTGTTGGAGACCTTGACCAAATGCAGACTCATGTTCAGTGGATCTGGGAGCCTGGGAGTCTGTATTCCTACTCTCGGATTGGCTGGTAGGAGGCAAGAGGATCACAAGCTCCCCAGGGATGCTGCTGCTGCTGGCCCAAAGATCACACCTGGCACACTGAGGCTCTCAAATGTTAGTGTGCGTTGGAAACATCCAGATGGTTTGTTAAAATGTACATTACTGGGCTCCACTCCCAGAATTTCAGACTCAGTGGGTCAAAGGCAGGGCCTGAGAACCTGCATTTTTACACGTTCCCAGGTGGTCCTGCTTTCAGAAGAGCTGCTTTACCTGGTAATGGGGCAGACTGTTTCTAGAAGGTTTAAAATAATGTGCTTATGACATAGTTGAATTTGGTTTTCAGGAGCAGTTTTTTTTTTTTTTAATTGTTGGGGATTCATTGAGGGTACAGGAAACCATGTTACACTGATTGCATTTGTTGGGTAAAGTGCCTCTCACAATCGTGTTTTGCCCCCTAAAGGTATGGTCCACACTAAGACTCCAGTCCCCTTGCTCCTTCTCTCTCTCTAGGAGCAGTTCTTTGATACAAAATTTTTAGTGCTGTTGGTCTGTTGGTTTTCTGTTTGGAGGGGAGGGGTCAATATTTATGGTAAATTTCATAACTGCATACATAGTAATTTTTTTTTTTTTGACACAGTTTCACTATGTCACCTTCGGTAGAGTGCTGTGGCATCACCGCTCACAGCAACCTCAAATTGTTGGGCTTAAGTGATTCTCTTGCCTCAGCATCCCTGGTAGCTGGGACTATAGGCGCCCATCACAACACCCAGCGATTTTTTTGTTGCAGTTGTATAGTTGGCCCAGGCTGGGTTCGAACCTGCCACCCTCGGTGTATGTGGCTGGCGTCATAACCACTGTGCTATGGGCACTGAGCCTGATGTTTCCTTTTTGAGACAGAGTCTCACTGTTGCCTCAGAATAGAGTGCCAAGGCATCAGCCTGGCTCACTGCAACCTCGAATTCCGGAGATCAAGCAATCCTCCTGTCTCAGCCTCCCACTGGCTCCTGCTACCATGCCCAGCTAATTTTTTCCATTTTTAGTAGAGATGGGGTCTCAGTTTTGCTCAGGCTAGTCTTGAGCTCCTGAGCTCAAGGAATACTCCCCCATTAGCTCCCAGAGTGCTAGTATTATAGGCATGAGCCACAGGACCTGGCCTGCTTTCTAACATTTTAATTTCTCTAGCCTAATTTTTTCCCTCTTAATTTGGATTTGTTCTCTTTTTCTTTTCCGTAAAAGATACTGAGTTTCACGCTTAGTTTATTTATTCTTTTTATTTCATTTAGTGATACTAAAGGTAATGATTTTTTCTGATATTATATAATTTAAACTTTTTTTTTTTTTTGAGACAGAGCCTCAAGCTGTCACCCTGGATAGAGTGCTGTGGCATCACAGCTAACAGCAACCTCCAATTCCTGGGCTCAAGCGAGTCTCTTGCCTCTGCCTCCCAAGTAGCTGGGACTACAGGCGCCCGCCACAACGCCTGGTCATTTTTTAGTTGCAGCCGTCATTGTTGTTTGGCGGGTCTAGGCTGGATTCGAACCCGCCAGCTCAGGTGTACGTGACTGGCGCCTTAGCCCCTTGAGCTACAGGCGCCGAGCCACTTTTTTTTAGAGATAGTCTCACTTTTTGCCCTTGGTAGAGTGCTATGGCATCACAGCTCACGGCAACCTCCAGCTCTTGGGCTTAGGCAATTCTCTTGCCTCAGCTTCCGGAGTAGCTGGGACTACAGGCACCCGCCACAACACCTGGCTATTTTTTTTTCTTTTGAAAATCTTTTTTATTTTGAATTGATTTCAAACTAGTAGAAAGGTTGGAACAGTAAATAAAACAAAGAATCCCACATACCCCACGTCTTCATTCCCCATTCAACAATTATAGTATAATTGTTAAGATTATACTATATTTGTCCTGTCTTTCCATCTATTTATCTATCCCAGCTATTTTTTTTTGTTGCAGTTTGGCTGGGGCTGGTTTGCACCCTGGGTACATGGGGCTGGTGCCCTACTCGCTGAGCCAAGAGGCGCAGCCCTTGTCTTTTTTTGTTTGTTTGTTTGTTTTTAAAGCCAGATCTTATTTTATCACCCTTGGTAGAGTGCAGTGGCATCACAGCTCACAGCAACCTCCAACTCCTAGGGACCTAGGCAGTTCTCTCGCCTCAGCCTCCTGAGTAGCTGAGACTACAGGCGCCCACCACAATGCCCTGCTATTTTTTTGTTGCAGTTTGTTTGCCCGGGCCGGGCTCAAACCTGCCACCCTCGGTATATGGGGTCGGTGCCCTACTCACTGAGCCACAGGCACTGCCCAGCTTGGAGTGTTATATATCCTTACAATGTGCACATTAGGTGAGATCCTGCCTCATGCCCTCCCTCCTTCTGCCAGTCATCCTTCCCCTCCCTATTTGTAATTCTTTGCCTTGTTCTTGGGAGACTGAATTAGGTGCAGTCTGTACATCAGAGAATTTGAAGTTTTCTTTGTGACTTAGTAGATTGCTAATTCTCATAAGCACTCCATGGGTGCCTGAAATGGGTGTATTCTCCTGTTTTCATCACACAGAGTTGATACATGCCTATTGAAGCAACATTGGCAATGACTTTCCTATTTGCTATTCCATGGTTTTATACTTTGCTGCCCTTACTGGATGTGTAAAGGTCTGTGGCAATTGAACCTAGAATGAGGGCTGTCCCATTATCATTCTCTAGTACTCCTGTGTGTGTTATATTCTGTTTTGAGTTCCACACTTCCCTGGTGGTTTGTCACATTCCTGTTTGGGTATCTACCATTGATCGATAGATAAGAATATTGACATTCAAAGTGTTAGGTCATTGGCATAAGGTCATCTGGCACCTGTGTCACATCTTAAGCTGGTCAGCCTGACTCCCCACCCTTGCTCCAGGAGAGGTGGTTAGCAGAGGGCAGATCGCTCTCCTCTGCCTCCCTCGTCTTCACCACTCACTTCAAGTCCTGCTGGGGGAGTCTCTGCATTGCCTTAGGTGACCAGCATCTGCCAGCCTCCTCCCAGCAGCTCTCACCAAACCAGAAGTCCACCCAGCAGGGGAGGAAGGAATGTAGGCTGGCCACTTTAGGCACAGCGTGTGTGGAGTAGGGACCAGCCTGAGGCAGTGTTGTGAAATGTACAAAATGATTCTTTGGCGGTAAAATTTAGTATAAGGCACTTTCATCCTGGACCCTGCCCAGGTCCTTCAGCCCAGGTCCTTCACCTGTGGTGCCTTTGTTCTGCAGATCTCAGCCCTGAAACATACTTCCTTGGTGCTTTCACACCTCAAGCCGTTTTGACTCTTTCCTTATTTATTTATGTTTTTTGTAAAGAGATGGGGTCTCACTCTGTCTCCCAGGCAGGAATGCAGTTGTGCCATTATAGCTCTCTACAAACTCAAATGCCTGGGCTCAAGTGATCTTTCCACTTCAGCCTCCTAAGTAGCTAGGGTTATTTTTCTTTTCTCTTCTTTTTTACTTTCTTTTTTTTTTTTTCTTGTAGAGACAGAGTCTCACTTTATCGCCCTGGGTAGAGTGCCGTGGCATCACACAGCTCACAGCAACCTCCAACTCCTTGCCTCAGCCTCCTGAGTAGCTGGGACTACAGGCACCCGCCACAATGCCCCAGCTGTGTTTTTGTTCAGCCGAGGTGGGGTCTGAACCCGCCACCCTCGGTATATGGGCCAGTGCCTTACTCATTGAGCCACAGGCGTCGCCCTCTCTGGACATTCTTTTTATATTGGCTTCTAAGATGCTGGTCACCTAAGGCAATGCAGAGACTGTCCTACCATGACCTGAAGTGAGGGGTGAAGGCAGGGAGAGCTCTCTGCCAGTGGCTCTGCCAGAGCAAGTGTGGAGAGTCAGGTTGACCAGGTTAAGACGTGAAAGTGCCACATGATCTTATGCCAATGACCTACCTCTTTGAATGTCGATATCATTCTCAACAGACAGATTACATTTGTGCAATCGCCTGCCTTTCCCATCTCCGTCAAAGGCTCCTTGGGTCCAAGTGCTTGGTGCTCAAGCAGACAGTCTGGGTACCACCTCCCTATGTAACCCTCCACTAGAGACACAGGTAAGGACCAAGTCCTGTGAACCCCAGCTCTAAAACCACTTCTCAGCATGCTATCCAAACCACCTTCATTGCCTTCCTGTATTTTTTTTTGAGACAGAACCTTAAGCTGTCGCCTTGGGAAGAGTGCCATGGCATCACAGCTCACAGCAACCTCTAACTCCTGGGCTCAAGCAACCTCTAACTCCTTGGCCTCCGCCTCCCAAGTAGCTGGGACTACAGGCACCTGCCACAACGCCTGGCCACTTTTTTTTTTTTTAGTTGCAGCCGTCATTGTTGTTTGGTGAGCCCGGGCTGGGTTCGAACTGGCCAGCTCAGGTATATATGGCTGGCGCCTTAGCCGCTTGAGCCACAGGCGCTGAGCTGCCTTCCTGTATTTTTGCAGCAGAACACTTGTCTTCCTTTTCATTTATTTTCCACATAGCAGCCAGAATGATTTTTTTTAAAAAACACTGTGTTACACGACTCTCTAGTATGACACCCTCCTGTAGCTTGCCAATGTCCTCCTTGAACGTGGCTTTCAGATTTCCAACTGATGGGGCCCTAGGCCCACTGGCCACTCCTCTGTAGCCGCCTGGCCCTCCCTGCCCTGGCTCTGTACATGGAAGAATGGAAGACCCCCACCTGCCGCCTCAGCTTGACAAGGCAGCCTTCTTTCAGTGGTCCCGATGTCATTTTAAATGGCATCACTGCCTGTAGCCTTCTCTAGACTGTTAACCAGCCTGGTCCCTCTAGGTCACCCCTGTTTTAATTTGCATTCCATAGCTCACTTTTAATTAGTCCTTCCCTTGTTTGTCTGTTTTAGTATATCTCTTCCTGTAGGATACAAACCCCAGGAAAAGGCTTGGTGCCTGTAGCTCAGTGGCTAGGGCAGTAGCCACATACATCGGAGCTGTGGGTTCAAATCCAGCCTGGGCCAACTACAACTAAAAAATAGCCGGGCATTGTAGCGGACACCTGTAGTCCCAGCTACTTGGGAGGCTGAGGCAAGAGAATTGCTTAAGCCCAAGAGTTTGAGGTTGCTGTGAGCTGTGATACCATGGCACTGTACCGAAGGCAGTGAGACTCTGTCTCAAAAAAAAAAAAAAAACAGGAAAAATGGGGCTGTATTTGTATCCCCAACTCCCAGAAAAGTGCTGGGCTTATAGCAGGTGCTGAGTGAATATTTTCTGACTGTCCATTACCTCAAGTTGGTGGGCCTCCAATTTTAGTGCCTGTCAGATCTCCCAGGGATCTTTTTCGTTTTATTTGTTTATTTTTTGAGACAGAGTATCAAGCTGTCACCCTGGGTAAAGTGCTGTGGTGTCACAGCTCACAGCAACCTCAAACTCTTGGGTTTAAGCTATTCTCTTGCTTCAGCCTCTCAAGTAGCTGGCACTACAGCCACAACACCTGGCTATTTTTTGGTTGCAGTTGTCATTGTTGTTTGGCAGGCCCAGGCTGGATTCGAACCCGCCAGGTCTGGTGTATATGGCTGTTGCCCTAGCTGCTGAGCTTCAGGCACCAAGCCCTAGGGAACTTTTTTTGTTTGTTTTTGTTTTTGAGACAGAGCCTCAAGCTGTCACCCTGGATAGAGTGCTGTGGCATCACAGCTCACAGCAACCTCCCAATTCCTGAGCTCAAGCGAGTCTCCTGCCTCCGCCTCCCAAGTAGCTGGGACCACAGGCACCCACCACAACGCCCGGCCATTTTTTGGTTGCAGCTGTCATTGTTGTTTGGTGGACCCGGGCTGGATTCAAACCCGCCAGCTCAAGTGTACATGGCTGGTGCCTTAGCCTGT
>CAUYON010068874.1:0-21426 GCA_963573935.1 Arctocebus calabarensis
AGAAATACCAGCAATTAAGTCTCCCTGCCCCCAACAGGCAATAATTGGAAAAGGAAAATCAAGCCTTCCCACAACCATACACCCAGGTTACCACTTTGGATAGTCCTTGGGTGATTGGCCCTGTTCAAGAGGTCCAAATCAATTGTCCCAGTTAGCACTGGTCTCAGGTGGGAGGGTTCAAAAGGTCTCTGGCAGTTAGATAGCAGGGGTCAGCTGGTAGCTCAAGTATGACTCACTCTGGTGCTCTGTGAGGTCAGAAGGACTCTCTCAGCAAATGAATTAGTCTGGGAAGGTTGATGCCTCCTTTCCCACCTTGCACCTCTGTCACACCCAGTCACTGGTAACCCCACAGGACTGTGATCCAACTCCCTCCAATGAGCAGATGCTCCAGGAGTTTGTGCCTGCTTGATTCACAGGGAGATCTATGTCTCCTCAGCAAGGCCATCACTCTCTGCCACTATTCGACAGGGGGAGGTGAGGCCTGACAACCTCAGGTGCTTAATGTGGGCTGAGGTGGTTCACTCAGTTCCAATCCTGCCCCTGATTGATGTTGCTGTCAGAACAGAACAACTTCACAAAATTTATTTCTGTCCCAGCTATATTGCCCTCGGATCGGATGCTGTTTGAGCAACTCAACCCTGTCTGTGCCGCTGCCCAGTTTCTGCTGCAGTTTTGTTTTGGGGTGGATGTGGTCAGAATTCACACTTAGCCTTTAGTTCTAGCCTCTGCCTGCCCGCCTTTGTCTCAGCTATATACCCTGAGGGCCAGGTGCATCTGAGGCTCAGTCAAGCAGTCCTCTGGTTCAGCCCCACCCTGGGGGTCTGCCGTCTCTATGGATGTGTATTCTAGTTCCTAAGCTCCGCCCAGGCTGGTACTGCCTCAGGTAGACCCTTTACTCAAGGGGTCCTGTGTTTCGATCCCAGATCTGTTCCGCCAGTGGCTGTCACCAGAGAAGATGCCTGGCTTCCTCTGGTTGCCCAGAAAGGCTGGGAGTGTCCTTTCAAAATATCCCTAGGGTGTGAACCCTATTATTCCTACTGCTACGGCTGCTGCTCTGTGCCTCAGGGCACTGCCTCTCCTGTACGTTTCCCTCTCAGTTGACCATCCTCTCCTTTCTCCTGTGCTGGAGAATCAGCACAGATCAGGAACAGCCCATGCCCTATCCACACCCCTGGAGAAAATGCCCAAGAGTCTGGACTCCATGGGGGATAGGCTTCTAGACCTCAGAGTGAGAAGGGAGGGGAGTGCTGGGAGTTAAAAATTGCAGGTAGAGAATATATACAGTTTTATGCCTGGCAGGAGAGTGCCATGGCACCCGAGTAGGGGAAGGAGGTCCAATTTTTAGAGGGTCTCTGCTGTGGGATAAAATGGGAGTATATTTGAACTCTGCTCGGTTGTTTGTATGTAGTATACTGTTCTTATCTGTGAGCTGTTCTTATCAGGGAGGGGACACCTATCTGCTTGGTGATGGATTTTGTACCTTTTGTTTGTATCCTTGGGGTCGCAGCTCACCTCAGCAGGGTTGATATCACATCTTGGCTCAGATCCGAACCATCAGCCTTCTTGCTAAACTTCTGTCCTTTAACTCCTCTTCTGGATGGGAGCCTCTGTGGAAAGCTGGCTCCAGTTGGCCATTTTGCCTCTGCCAATTACTCAGTTTTTAAAGTTACTTATATAATCACTATATTTATAGATATTTTTCCTCCTAAGCAACCTGTATTTGTCACAGTTCCTTTTAAATATATTATTTTTATGAACCCAAAGTTAAAAAAATTGCAAATGAAATAATAGCATATAATTGTTTTGTTTCCAAAGGGTAACAAATCCATTGGCTGTCATACAAATTAGGCTTGGTTTAATGGGAAGGTGAGGGAATTATTTTAAAACCCATGGAATATTTTATTATTCATTCTGAATGTGACCAAGTAATGTGAACACTTAATTAATTCTTTCCCTTCTTTTTGCATCTACCCACCCACCCACAATATATTTATTAAATGTCCACTACGTATAGTGCGGGAACAGATGTGTACTCTTAACATTTTGCGCAGCCTTGATATTCACTGTGTAACGCTGACTTTCTCAAACCTAAAGGAAGATAAACAAATCTGTATTGTTATCCTAGGTAGATCTTCTTCAATATAAAAATATTTGTTTTTTAAAAATATTGATTTAGTGTTTTAAATACGTGTGTGCCTCATTACATAGCATTATGAAATTTTTTTTTATAACAATCATACTGTGTCCAGCTTTGGCTTTATTGTCTCACTCAGTGGAATGTTCTTTTTTTTCCAAGAGAGTCAAGCTAATCTAGGATATGAGCTCTGAGGTCATCCCTGGGTCTTCTCCATTGTACCAGCAGCATTCCTGCCTTAGTACAAAGAAGCGTTATCCGAACTCCTCTTTTGGGTCTACTATCTTTCTTGGTAGGAAGTGCTGGGCTGTACACCCTTGAAGAGGCAGTGAGAGAATGTTTTTGCTTTGGTTTCTGCTATCCTATTCTGTTGGGCAGGGACTAAGCTTTGAAGCTAGGTAAATTCAGATTTAAAATCCAGTTTCCCTCACTGATCTTAGACAGAAGACCATCTTTAACATTTGTAAATCATGGAGAATGTTCTGTGCTTCCATGATTTCATCCATCATCAAAAATCTACTTCCCTTTCTCTACCAGTGTTTATTGAATGTAACTAAGTGATAATATTTCTAGAATTACAGGTATCAAACTAGAGTTGATGTTTGAACAGTGCAGTGATTAGGGATGCTTCCATACCTCTGTGTAGTTTAAAATTTGCATATAACTTTAGAAAAGTTATTTTTATGAAAAATCTTTTTTTTTCTTTGAGCAAGGTCTCACTTTGTCATTCTACCTAGAGTGCAATGGTGTCATTATAGCTCACTGCAATCTTAAATTCCTGCACTCACGTGATTCTCTTGCCTCAGTCTCCTCAGTAGCTGGGGCTATAGGTGCCTGCCACCACACCAAGCTAATTTTCCAAGTTTTTGTATAGATGGGGTGTCACTCTTGTGGCTAATCTCTAACTAGGCTAATCTCTAACTTCTGACCTCAAGCAATCCTCCTGCCTTGGCTTCCTAAACTGCTAGGATTACACTCCCCAAAAAGCCTCCCCCAACATTTAGCTTTGTTTAACTAAACATAGCTTACTATCAACTGGAAGAATTACTGATATAAATAGTAGATTAACATATTTTTTTAGATACTATATACTGTTCTTACAATAAAGCTATACAGAAGAAATATTATTAAGAAAATAATAAGGAAGAGCAAAAAATTAACCTTTCATGATATGTTAGTGAATCATTATAAAGGTCTTCATCCTCATCATCTTGACAAATAGGCTGAGGAGGAGGAGGAAGAGAAGAAGTTGGTCTTGCTGTCTCAGATGTGGTAGAGGCAGAAGAAAATCTGCATTTAAGTGGACCCTTGCAGTTCATACCCATGTTCTTAAGTGCTTATTTCCTTACTTGTCGAGTTCCCTTAGTATATTTAGTAACTTCTAAGTACAAGGGCTATAATTTGCAATTTTTGTATAGGATTCACAGTATTTCCCTGGTACATAGGATTCAACAAATAACTGTTGAACTTAGAATGTAATGGTAGGTCAGTTCATTTTCTTATCATCATCTACGACCACCATTTATCATTCTTTTTACCATCCATACACAAAATCCCTTGACAATTTAGACAAAGAGGGTAACATAAAAACCTGCACTGTGAAAGGTTCATAGGAAAAATCGGGTGATTATAGTGATATGCCCTTAAGATTGGGTATGAAACAGAACAAGACCTAAATTCTAGCCTTGCTACTTATTAGCTATTAGCTATGTGGGTGCAGACAAGTTACTTAAGTGGACCAAGCTTAGTTCATTCCTCAGATAATCTTTACAGATCTGGTAAGCATTAGTTGAAATCATATAATAAAATGAAAATGTGAAGGTTTTCTGTATAGTCTTATCACACTATACCCTAATTTAAATATGTTTACACTGTTTCCAAATTCCTGAAAAATGATTTTAAACTAACTCGGAGAACTCTCTGAATATTATTTTTTGTTTCAAACTATTTCCTTGTGGTAGGAAGTGATAAAAATACATGGCATGGACAGGATGACTGAAGAGGAAGTTAATGGTGTTTGTTTTTCCTCCAGAATTAGAGTTCAAAAATTAAAGATAAAAATGTGACTTGTCATGTTTGTACGATAGACACAATTACTTGATTGCAGAATGACAGTGAACCTATTTTTTTGACATTTGTATTTCATTGATATTTATGAATTGAGGTGTTTTTAAAATTAAAAAAATTGAGGCTTTACCTTTAATTTTGTAAACTATAATTGATTATAATATCATTAAACTTATTTCTTCTTTGCCCTGTTGATTTAGAAACTGAGAGAAGGTTTAGACCAGTAAAGCATTTTGAAGTCATTGACAAACGCGAATTAGCATTCCATATCAATATTGTATTGCCTTTCAGGAGATGTTGTAGGTGATTTTTAAGATATGAGGGGAAGAGGTAAACAAGGCTTTTCCCCAGCTTTGTGCTGAACAACACACAATTGTGATTGAACAGTAGTGACTGACTCAAATTCTAATTCATTTGTGACTAGATTTCTAAACTCTCCTGGAAATGAGATGGGATGAACTGGAGATTGTCACAGTAGAAGGCAATTGGATAAGGAAATCTACAAGGCACAATAGATGATATTCTAGAAGTTAGAATACAGGTATTTTTATTTGGGGGAGCAGATTCTGTAGTTTGGGAGGAAGAATACTACTTCTTTGAAATAGCTTTCATTTAATTAAAATCAAGAATTATATGGTCTGCTTCTGCTGAATATCATTCTGACTTTTGTTTAGCTATTAGTGGTGGTTTTTGAAGATTCAGATGTACTTTGTTATGAGTAAATTGGAGTTCCTTTGGTAAATGTTTAACTTTTTATTGTAAAACCCCTAGGGCTTACTTAATGTTGTCAGTTTGGCATACTCATGCACTGCAGGAAACTCATTGTTAAACCTGGTGAGTGGAAAGGATCATGGGTATTTATCATAAAGAAGAAAGGGAAAGTAAAGATGTTGTAGGTTATCCCATTTTGTTTGAGAATTAGCTTTGGAAAGGTTATTGAAGAAATAGTATATGGGAGTGGAGTGGTAGAAATTTTTAGATTGCTTTTAAGTAAAATAGTGATCTTTTAATGAACTGCAGAGAAATTAGTGTTTGGGGAATCAATTTAGTAGGTTGCAATTAAACAATGGAATATAATAGACTATAATACAACACACCGAAGTGCACATACTTTGTAAAAATAAGTATTAATTTATGAAACTGATACTTGAGTATCAATTGAATATCTAATTACATGGATAGGCATATTTCTATATATGCATTCTACACTGTATTTACTATGAAATATATTTTTCAATGTGAGTAGCCATTGAAAAAGCTTGAAAGCTACTTGCATTTTTTTTTTTTTTTTTTTGCAGTTTTTGGCCAGAGCTGGGTTTGAACCCGCCACCTCTGGCATATGGGGCTGGCACCCTACTCCTTTGAGCCACAGGCACTACCCAAGCCACTTGAATTTTTCTCCCATTTTATAGATGAGGAAACTGAAAGACGCCAACTCCTGGGTTATCTGAGTGGGTCTTCCTGAAGTGGCTTGTCTGTTGCCAGGTCTCTCCCTGTTATCATCTGTTTGATGACCTATTTATCTTTTACAATTTTCCCCCCATGCTTAAAACTTTCTATATTCTTGTGACCTGTATCAAAGATGCTGATTCTGGGGGAGATAAATCTTCACTATGTCTGTGAGCTCCATGTTGGGTATGTAGTTGGTACCCACACAGGGAAAAGAATCTTTATAGCTCTCTCTTAGATAAGGTCAGTTATTTTCCATAGGTAAAATCAAGTGGAAAGTTGGAAAAATAATCTACCAAATTTCATCAATAATAGATACAAGTATTCTTTATTAGCTTATACTATTTGTTTCATTTCGTTCAACAAATATTTATTGAGCTTCTACTTTGTGCCAGGTATTTTGCCAGCCATTTACTTCCTTCTTTATGGGGATTGAATCATCTAGATAATTAAACTGATCCCTTCCTTTGCTTGTCATACATAAGGGTATTTACTAAAGTAAGAAGTGTTTTGTTTGTCAAAGATAAAAGAGATGTAGCTCCATGCTTTAAAACATAATATGTCACTTTGGAACTCTGTTGTGCTTTATCTAGAAATGTTTCTAATATCTTGAACTCAACCTTTTCCTCATTAGGAGGTCCTGCAATGATAAAGTTTACCTGTAATATTTTTTTCTGTCTTTGTTTTCTTAACACATCGATTTCTATTGAATGTTCTCCCTGTTGCTATTTACACAGTGTCAGTTCTGCATCACGAGCTTATGAATGATTTTGTTTTTCTCTGGCAACCTGAGAGTAAAGGCAACAGGACCAAGGGGACCGATGGTCTGGCTGCCTTGTGAGGTTTTGTCATACCCACATTATTACTGTTTCTTGTTTGCCTTCCTGTTGGCAGTTCCTGAGGTGGTGTTCTGTTTTCTGTCTCTCCTTTTTGTTTTTAAGGTGTTTGTGTAAAGTAGCTTATTCTGTTTTTAGTTTTCTTAGTAGTTGAGTACTGGCCACGTAACTCATTGACTGTAGCAATTACAGCATCGTGGAATAGTCCCCAGATGGCATCATGAGCCTGCTTTTTCTTGATGGCTGTCACTGAAGAGAGCAATACCCATTAGGTGGGTCCAAACTAAAAGATGGAGATCATGAGCAGAGCCTGATCTTGTCAGTGGGTTTAGAAAAGCTGTATTGGAGGGGGTGGTGGTGGTTGTTTTTAATAGGCATTTTTTTATATCTTTGCTAATTTGATAGATTAAACAAAACTTTTTGTAGTCATTTTTAATTATTAGTGGTTTTGCCCTGTCTTTATAGGATTTCCTTCCTGTTTGAATTTATATTTGTATCTTTTGCTCATTTTTCTTTCAGACTATTCTGTTTTGTATTTGTTTATGTTATTATTATGTAACTTATTTTTTGAGGCAGAGTCTCACTTTGTTGCCCCGGTAAAGTGCTATGGTGTCATAGCTCACAGCAACCTCAGACTACTGGGCTAACGCAATTCTTGCCTCAGCTTCCCGGAGTCTTGCTTTAGCTCACGTTGGTCTCAAACTTGTGAATTCAAGCGATCTGTCTGCCTCTGCCTCCCAGGGGGCTAGGGTTGCAGGCATGAGCCACCATGCCTGGCCTAATTATTACTTTTTGATTGTGGTTAAATTTTTACCATAGTAATAGATTTTGAGTACCTTTTAGTGGCATTAAGTACATTTATATTGTGTGCAGCCATCACCACTGTCCATCTCTGGAACTGGAAAAAACTAGAAAAAACCATGGTTAAATGCTACAAAGTAGGGGGCAAAGCCCTAATTACTATGTGTGTTTTACAGGCCTGAGGGTCTCTTCCATTCTTGTCAAGGAGAATACTAACCTCTCCTTTCATATATCACCAGAAATACTTCTTGATTAACACAATCCTCTAATATAGAATCTGTGGATTCAATACTGCCAAGATTATTGCTCCTTCATTTAAAAGGTATATTTGAGGCCAGGTGAGGTGGCTCATACCTGTAATCCTAGCACTCTGGGAGGCTGAGGCAGGTGAATTGCTGGAGGTCAGGAGTTCGAGACCAGCCTGAACAAAAGTGAGACCTCCATCTCTAAAAATAGCCAGCGTTGTGGAAGGCACCTATAGTCCCCGCTACTTGCAAGGCTGAGGCAAGAGAATGGCCTGAGCCCAAGAGTTTGAGGTTGCTGTGAGTGGTGATGTGATAGCACTCTATGGAGGGTGACAAAGTGAGACTTTGTTTCCAAAAATAAAATAAAATAAAATAGAATAGAATAAAAGGTATATTTATACATTAAATAAACCAGCAAACAGCTATTTTGATACGACCATCTTTCATAGGGAGTTCTGTTTTTTTTTAGTCTTTATAGTTCCTCCACTTTTTATTTAATCTATTGGTGTTTGATGTTTTTTTTTCTTGCCAAGTGATATTTCCAGCTGTGCATGGAAATTAATTTTCTATTTGAATAGACAATTCCAGGAAATTATCTATTAAGGTTATAGGAGGCAAAGAAAATGTTGCTTTACATTTTTTTTTGTGTGTGTAGTGTTCTTGGCATTATAAGGGGGGGAGGAAAGTTGGTTTAAGAGTTCACGTTTGGCAGTTTCATTTTTAAGTAATGTTATTCAAGTAAAATAAATTATGCCATTGGTCAAAAAAGTGATCAATAATCGGAAGTATGTGGCACTGAAAACTTGTTCTCTATCTACAAAACAATTCAAAATGGATCTTCCAGGGACTCTGAAAACTCTTTTGGACAGTAGACCTTTTTGTGTATATGGTTCTATGGAACCTCAAAACCTAAGACCTAGAATCTTATCCTGAACCCTAAAGGTAAGATATGAGTTGGAACTAAGAGTGTATCAGATTTTAGAAAACTTGTATGATTTTAAAAATGTATTGGATTTTAAGGACCACTTAAATCTATATATGAGTATGACAATAGGTTTGATGGCCATTCTAGAAAAAGAGTTCCAAAATTGCTTTGAAGGGTGGACTAGGAATTGGCATTGGTACATATGGGAGTACTCTGAGGGTGACTGTAGTGATATTTAGCAGTGAGGTATGTAGCACTTTTTAAGAATGAGTTCATGAACTTGTCAGCCATGTATCATTTTACCTGTCACATTTAATTGGGTCTGGATGGCTCTGCATCTTAAAAAAATAAATATTTCTACAAACAAAGTTCATATACTTTAAACCTAAATGAGATGAATGAAAACAATAAATAGCTTAAAGTCTGTGTAGGCCATTTTTTCTACTAGATGAATTTAGGTGTGTCGCCAAATGAGTTTTGTTTTTTAGAATCATGAATAAGGAACAAAATTTTACTTGTGCATTAGAGGCCCCACCTCCTTTGGTTAAAGTGGCTTGACTCTGTACTCTAGCCACAGCTGCTTTTCCCCAGCCCCACTTGAGTTGAGGCCTTGGCATTTTCACTATGATAGATGTTTTTGTTTCTGGGGTTCTGTACTTATTACTCAATGATTCCTCTGTTGAATTAATCCCTCATTTTTCTGGTCATTTTGTGTCTGAGCTCTGATTCTTTATGCTCAGTGTCTGCCATTGTGTGTACATGTAAATCATGCCTGAAACTATATATTTTGTTCTTCATCATCTCTATTCCTTTCCACTGGTCATTCTCAATATTTGAAAAGTCTTTTTCTCTCTTCCTCCTGTCAAGTTTATCCTCTAACACAGCCTTCTACTAGAATAATTTAGTTTCTTCCTTTTTTATATTTCCTATATTCCTTTAGAGCTTTGTGTCTATCGCTCTTATAGCATGCAGTACATTGCTCCTTAATTATTTGAATATTTATCCATCCAGGCCAGTAGACTGTAAGTTTACTGAGAGCAAGTACCTCTTTGTATACCCATTACCTTGCACAGTGCCTGGCACATCACAGGTTCAAAGCTTTTCTCCCAACATAAGGAGAAAGCATGTATTTGGAGCTCATGGGGAAAGATTAGAGACTGGAGATAGAGGGATGTGCAGTAGAAATAAATTAGAGAATAAGATAAAGTAGTATAAATTAACAATGGTTTTATATAGCTTATATGCACATGAGGATTAGAAAATTAAAAGATTTAGGTCAGATGCGGTAGCTCATGCCTATAATCCTAGCACTCTGGGAGGCCAAAAGTGGAAGATCACTTGAGGTGAACAGTTCAAGATCAGCCTGGGCAGTAAGCAGACACCATTTTTGCAAATAATTTTTTTAAAGGGACACAATTATAAGAGGAACGTTAACTAACAAATGCAATCAATGTAACCTGGTTCTTTGTGCCCTCAATGAATCCCCAACAGTAACAAAAAAAAAAAAAAAAGGAAAGAAAAGAAAATTATTTGGGTGTGGTATTGCACACCTGTAGTATCAGCTACTTGGAAGGATAAGGCAGGAGGATTGCTTGAGTACATGCGTTTGAAGTTGCAGTGAGCTGTGATAATGCCCTCCACCCAGGGCGGAAGAGCTAGACTTCATCTCAGAAAACTCAAACAAATAAACAGCAACAACAACAAAAACTCACAGAAAATTAAAAGATTTATATGGTTTTGATAGTTGGGAAAATTTCAAGAAGGAGGTGAATTTCTAGGACTTTGATTCCTTCCAAAACTGAGGAGCTTGGATTAAGAATTTTTAGGATTCCTGCAAGTTCAAAAATTATGAATTATAAATTATATATATATAGCAAAAGTATTCTAAGCTGTAAAAAATGGCCCACAGTAAATTCAGAAATATTTATAGCAATTCATTTAAAATTCCATTGTACTACCCTTCTACTTCAGCTGAGAGGTCTAGGTGGTTCTGCTGCAGCCTTTCACCCTGTGACCAGCAGGTACTGGGATGTTTGTCGGGAGGCTGTTGGGACGCCTGAAATCAGGAAATGGCCGGTTGCGGCAGCTTGACCGGAGATGGGGAAGGAGCCGGTAGGAACCCTCCAGAACCGGCTGTTGCGGACCTGGGCCTGCTCTGGGGTTAGTGGACTCACGGGACACTGGCCAGTGGTGAAGGTCTGCCTTCAGTCCGTTCTTCCCTCTCAGTGGGACCGGGGCAGCCTGCCCTGTCCCTGCAGGGTGGCTTTGGCCGCAGCCTGCGCCGTCCGTGCAGCCCGTGCTGGAGACCTGTGCCTCCCTCAGCGTGTGCGGTGATGACGGGAGGATCTCGGCTTGGTGTGCGAGTTGGTGGGGAATTGTCTGTTCTCAGATTCTGGTGTCAAGAATGACCAGCCTTACTGAAAGCAAGCACTACATATTAAAGAATGCAACAAGCAGTCTTTGGAAAGCCCCAGAGAAACCCAAGCTATTGGATGTAGTGCTGGGTTAACTGTTCAATCAAATATATCTGAAGACCAGAGAAAGTTTTTTAGCAATGAAAATGGCCATATTCAAGGATATTGTCACAAATGTAATGAATGTGTAGAAGTTTTTACACATTCAGGGAAACATTCTCAAAATCAGAGAATTTGTCTTAGAGAAAACTCACCTAGATGTAATAAATATGGGAAAGTTTTTAGTCAGTCATATATTCTAAGAAAACATAACATACTCCATAATGAAGAAAATCTTTGCAAACATAAAGAATGTGGCAAAACCATTAATCAGAATCCACAGCTTCAAGAACATCAGAAAATTTATACTTCAGAAAGACCATACAAATGTAAACGAGATAATAAATTATTTGCTCATTCCTCAAATCTTACTGTACATCAAAAAATTCATACTGGAGAGAAACCTTACATATGTGAAGAATGTGACAAAGCCTTTTCCAGTTCTTCACACCTTAATCGACATCAAAGAATTCATACTGGAGTGAAACCCTACAAATGTAACATATGTGACAAAGCCTTTTACTATAGTTCAGACCTTACTCACCATCAGAGAATACATACTGGTATGAAACCCTACACAAGTAAAGAATGTGGTAAAGTCTTTTCCTATGGTTCACACCCTACTGAGCATCAGAAAATTCATATTGGAGTGAAACCCTACAAATGAAAAGAATGTGGTAAGGCCTTTTGCCGCAGTTCAGACCTTACTTGGCATCAGAGAATTCATACTGGAGTGAAACCGTACAAATGTAAAGAATGTGGTAAAGGCTTTCTCCGTGGGTCACAGCTTACTCAGCATCAGAGAAATCATAACAGAGTGAAACCCTTACAAACGTAAAAAATGTGGCAAAGAATGTAGTCCACACCCTACGCAGCATCAGACAACTGATAATGGAGTGTAAACCTATAAATATAATGAGTGTTGTAAATCCTTTGCTCAATCTTCAAGCCATAGAAAATATCAAAAAATTACAGAGTGAAGCCCTACAAATGTAAAGACTGTCTCAGATCATATGCCCAGACTTCAGAGCTTTGAGAACATGAAAATAGTTGATACTAAAGAGAAACCCTGCTAATGGAAAGAATTTGACAAAACCTTTAACTGTATTGCACACCTGAGCAATCTAAGAATTCACAACTGCTCAGAGCCTGCAGCATAGTGGTTATGGTGCCAGCCATATGCACCAATGCTGGTGGGTTCAGGCCTAGCCTGGGCCAGCTAAACAACAATGACGGCTGCGGCGAGAAATAGCCAGGCACTGTGGTAGGTGCCTATAGTCCCAGCTACTTGGCAGGCTGAGGCAAGAGAATCTCTTAAGCCTAAGAGTTGGAGGTTGCTGTGAACTGTGACGCCATGGCATTCTATCTAGGGCGACATGGTGAAACTGTCTCAAGAAAAGAATTCATACTACAAAAGCAATATAGATGTAATATTTGTCAAAACCATTTTACCTAAAATACAGAGCATGTCAGAAAATGTATTTACAATTTAAGAGAGGAGAAAAAGGCAGGGCGTGGTGACTTACACCTGTAATTCTGGCACCATTGGAGGCTGAGGGAGATGGATTATTTGAACTCAGGAGTTTGAGATCTGCCTGAGCAAAAGTCAGACCCTGTCTCTACTAAAAATGGAAAAAATTTAGCTTGGCATTGTGGCGGGAGCCTGTGGTCCCAGCTCCTTGGGAGGCTGAGGCAGGAGAATCACCTGGGCCCAGATTATGGAGGTTGCTGTGAGCAGTGTGATGCCACGGCACTCTACCGAGGGCAATAAAGTGAGACTCTGTGTCTACAAAATAAATAAATAAAAATAGAAAAATTAGCTGAGTGTCTTGGCAGGCAACTGTAGTCCAAGCTACTTTGGGAGTCTGATGCAAGAGGATTGCTTGAGTTTGAGGCTCCAGGGTACTTTACCCAGGGTGACAAATTTTCTCAAAAAGAAGAAGGGGGGCTCGGCGCCTGTGGCTCAATGGGCTAGGGTGCCGGCCACGTACGCCTGAGCTGGTGGGTTCGAGTCCAGCCTGGGCCTGCCAAACAACAATGACGGCTGCAACCAAAAAATGGCCAGGCATTGTGGCGGGCACCGGTAGTCCCAGCTCACTGCAGAATCTCACTTTATTGCCCTTGGTAGAGTGCTGTGGCATCACACAGCTCACAGCAACCTCCAACTCGTGGGCTTAACTGATTCTTCTGCCTCAGCCTCCAGAGTAGCTGGGACTATAGGTGCCCAGCACAATGCCTGGCTATTCTTTTTGTTGCAATTTGAGTGGTCCTGTTTGTTTGAACCCGCCACCCTTGGTATATGGGCTGGTGCCCTACCCACTGACCCATAGGAGCCACCCAGAACTTCAATTTTTTTTCTCCAAAATTTTTTTTTTAAGCAAGTATTATTGGCTTGGTGCCTGAGTGGGCTAGGGTGCCAGCCATGTACACCTGAGCTGGTGGGTTAGAATCCAGCCCAGGCCCACCAAACAACGATGGCTGCAACCAAAAAATGGCCGGGGTTGTGGCGGGCGCCTGTAGTCCCAGCTGCTTGGGAGGCAGAGGCAGGAGACTCGTTTGAGCCCGGGAATTGGAGGTTGCTGTGAGCTGTGATGCCACCGCACTCTACCCAGGGTGACAACTTGAGGCTCTGGCTCAAAAAAAAAAAAAAGCAAGTATTATTGATGTAATTGTAATTCAATTCTCAAGTTACTTGATTTCAGTATTTTAGTCCTTAGTTTTTGTAAGGAAATATGCAATCTCTAGTTTCTCCATAAGATCTATTAGAGGCTATTAAATATTAGGTAAATATGACTAATGATGTTTATTCTTTGAGGGTTTAAAGGCAAATTTAAAATACATAAAGTCTAAAGAAAGTGGGCGGCGCCTGTGGCTCAAGGGGTAGTGCACTGGCCCCATTTACCAAGGGTGGCGGGTTCAAACCTGGCTCGGCCAAAAACTGCAACAACAACAACAACACAAATCTAAAGAAAGATGAATTTTGTGCTTAAATTGTAAAACATTGATGCACATAAGTATACAATATGTATTCAGGGCATTTTCCTGCTATATTACAGTAAGAGAAAATTCTAAATTATCAACAGAAATCATTTTGCCAGTTGCTGCTTGTGTAGGAAACACATGGCCAGTTGGTTAAAAATTGGTAAATCCTTACAGTAGAATATTTATTTGAGGCAGAGCCTCAAGCTGTCACCCTGGGTAGAGTGCTTTGGCATCACAGCTCACAGCAACCTCCAATTCCTGAGCTCAAGTGATTCTTCTACCTCGTCTCCCAAGTAGCTGGGACTACAGGCATCTGCCACAACGCCAGGCTATTTTTGGTTGCAGCCATCATTGTAGTTTGGCTGGCCCGGCCTGGATTCGAACCTGCCAGCTCAGGTGTTATGTGGCTGGCACCTTAGCCGCTTAAGCCACAGGCGCCAAGCCTCCTTATAGTAGGATAAAACAAAAATCTTTAGCATTATTTAATGTGATAGAGGACATAGAAGTCTTGAATGTTATTCGATATCAAAATAAAAGCTTTTTTCCCCCTTTTTTTTTGGTAGAGATAGTGTCTCACTTTGTTGCCCTCGATAGAGTGCTGTGGTGTCACACATCTCACAGCAACCTCCAACTCCTGGGCTTAGGCGATTCTCTTGCCTCAGCCTCCCAGGTAGCTGGGACTATAGACGCTGACCACATTTCCTGGCTATTTTTTTTGTTGTTGCAGTTTGGCCAGGGCTGGGTTTGAACCTGCCACCCTGGGTGTATGGGGCCGGTACCTTACTGACTGAGCGGCAGGTGCTGCCCAACTTATTTTTTGAGACAAAGTCGCTCTCGGAGTTCTGTGGCTTCACAGCTAACAGCGGCCTCCAACTCTTGGGCTCGGGTGATTCTCTTGCCTCGGCCTCCCTAGTAGCTGAGACAACTGGCTTCCGCCACAGTGGCCGGCTAGTTTTCGTTTGTTTGCTTAGCAGGTTGGAGCTGTGTTCGAAACCCTCGAGCCCTGGTGCATGGCTGCCCGGCGACCTAATCGCTAAGCTACAGGTGCTGAGCCCCACAGAAAAACATTACAGATATCAAAGTAAAGTGAATATAACTTGTTTTAAATGTTAGATAAGTATTCACTTTAATGTTCACTAATTAGCCTTATTTTTTTAATTAAATCTTAACTCTAAAATTACTGTATTAGACAAAAAATAATGCTTCCTGACTGCTTGTTCCTAGAAAGCATGTAGTGGATTTCAAAATGCACTGTTTATGCTATGGTTTGAGGCATTTGTATTGATTAATAAAACTGAATATAATTTTTTTTGGGGGGGGACAAAGTTTCATTATGTTGCCCTTGGTAGAGTACCCAACTTTCCTCTACCAAGAGTGACAGCTCACTGCACTCTCTGGCCACAATGCCTGGCTATTTTTTTGTTGCAGTTGTCGTTTGGCAGGCCTGGGACAGGTTTGAGCCCGCTAGCCTCGGTGTATGTGGCCAGTGCCTTAGCCACTGAGCTACAGGCACTGAGCCAATTTATAATTTTTTTTTTTTTTTTTTGAGACAGAGCCTCAAGCTGTCACCCTAGGTAGAGTGCCATAGCATCAGAGCTCACAGCAACCTCCAATTCCTGGGCTCAAGTGAGTCTCCTGCCTCTGTCTCCCAAGTACCTGGGACTACGGGCGCCCGCCACAACGCCCGGCCATTTTTGGGTTGCAGCTGTCATTGTTGTTTGGCGGGCCCAGGCTGGATTCAAACCTGCCAGCTCCGGTGTACGTTAGCCCATTGAGCCACAGGCACCAAGCCCAATTTATAATTTTTTGATGACTGTACAATAAATAAAATGTTACCATGCTATGAATGGTATAGCATTAATTTGTCCAAGAATTATTAGGTAACATAATGAAATGACTTCCCTAATAGAAACTGAGTAACTAAACATTTTAATTATTTTGGACAGTATTGTTCTAATGGTTCCTTTTTTTTTTTTTCCCTGTAACTGTGGAATGAGGTGACCCCCAGCAGGGTGGAGCCTCTAGGTATCTGGGATTGTGCGGTAGAGAGAAGACATGAAATACTCATTGTAAATAACAGCCATATAGTGAGGGTCCTGGTGGCGAGATACTGTCACAGAAAGGCAGGGTGGCCCTGACTGTAGATGCCCAGGTTATTGAGAGTCAGACAAAGAAGTGTATAGAAAATGTTACAGGGAAAACGTTATAAAATGTTACACAGTGTAGCAGGAAGTGCAGACATGACTGTTCTCCTGTGTTGATTTATCTAGTATGGGAAATGGGTGCTTTGACACCTGCTTATTGGTCTGACCAGTATTTACCTTAGCTATTTTTTTTTTTTTGAGACAGTCTCACTATGTTACCTTCCATAGAGTGCTGTGGCATCACAGCTCACAGCAACCTCAAACTCTTGGGCTTAACTGATCACAGCTCACAGCAACCTCAAACTCTTGGGCTTAACTGATTCTTCTGCCTCAGCCTCTGAAGTAGCTGGGACTGCAGACACCCACCACAATGCCCAGCCATTTTTTGTTGCAGTTGTCATTGTTGTTTAGCTGGGCTGGGCTGGGCTTGAACCTGCTAGCTTCAGTGTATGTGGCTGGTGCCGTAACCACTGTGCTACGGCGCCAAGCCTACTTTAGCTATTTCTGCAGCACAAGCATTGTAACCTAATTGTACCCTCATATTAATCTAAAATAAAAATTAAAAAATTTACACCTTAAAAAAATTTCAGAGGTTTCTTAGTTTGACTTCAATATATAAGAGATAGTCATGATCTATCCTATATAATACAAACATAAAACTGAAAAACTTATCTGCCTAAGTGTTGATACAGTATGTTGATTAATTTCATACTGTATCAGCCACAAAAGTATTGCTTGTATACTAGTTTTATGAACCTTATGCCATGCTCTGTCCTTGGAGTTAGAAAATATATCAGAATATTTCTGTGTTAAAAAGTATCTCATTTGATAATTTCAGTCAATTATATAAATTAGAACTTCTGTTCCTTCTGTTACTTGCAGTCAAATAAAGAACTTTGCCCATAAAAAAAACAAAAACAACAAAAAAAAATAAAAATAAAATTCCATTGTACTAGCCAGGCATAGTGGCTCATGCCTGTAATCCCAGAACTCTGGGGGGCCAAAGCAGGTGGATTGCCTGAGCTTAGGAGTTCAAGACCAGCCTGACCAAGACCAAGACCCCATCTCTAAAAATAGCTGGGCATTGTGGAGGTTGCCTGTAATCCCAGCTGCTTGGGAGGCTGAGGCTGAGGCAAGAGGATGACATGAGCTCAGAGTCTGAGGTTGCTGTAAGCTATGATGCCATGGCACTCTACCAAGGGTGATAAAGTGAGACTCTGTTTGAAAAACACAAAAAACCAAAAAAAACAAAACTATTGCACTTCCTGATATATTTCTAGCTCTGTGTTAATATCATACAATCTCACACTCTCCATTATTTATGGAAGAATACTTTCTGTTTTGAATAGCACATCTAGGCTATATAGAATGAAAGTTTTGGGGATTTGATTAATATATAATATTTATTTGGGAGATTTGATGAATATATAATATTTATATTATAGTCTCTGCCTTTTAACAATTTTTTGTGACTAATTGTACAATTTGAAATGTGAAATAGTTTGGGAAAAATATGAACTCTCTTTTTAAAATGTATAATGTGTATTTTTTTTTTTTACAATGGAATATTTTTTCTTTTTTTTATTTTGTTTTTGTTTTTGTTTTATTGATATAATATATTTGACATAGAAAATACTGAACAGTTGGGAACTAACCCTAGACCTTAACCCTAATCCTAATTCTAACCCTAATCCATAAACTTTAATTCAAAGACATTAAATAACTGGCATTAAAAGTCAACATTTCTGTGTCAAATAGAACTTATTATACCCCAGAATTTGCATTGTATGTTAGATGTTTGCTTTGATAATTGTCTGCTTACTTTCTGGTATGCAAAACACTCTCCTAGTGAATTCTTACCCAGTTACCATCAACAATGTGCAGCTTCCATGTAAAAATAATCTTCTGTCTTGAATTGCCAAGGTGCTAATGTTACATTTCGTCATGTAATGTCTCTTTCATTTGGTTTAAAACTCCCTACTTGAGGACAATTACCAGGTAAGAATTGTCTCAAGGGAATAGTGTCATAGCAGTAACCAGATACATACTTTTTATATACAGTACTTGTATCTACAAAGTAAAATCTAGAAGGATAAAAAATCACTTGCCTTGTTCACTGATCCCAGCTTTCTTCAATTCATGTAAAGTTGAGTAATGTATCCCTAGATTCATTTTATTTTTGTGTTTATTTTTATATAAGGACTTAGCCATTCGTATAGGTCAGATGACTTCTTAGTTCTGTATTATGCATAGTTTTATACATACGTAGTTGCATTTACAAAAATCTACTTTTACTGTTTGCTCTGCAATCAGATATACAAGAGATTAAAATAATGAGATCTACATATTAGGAATATAAAAAAAGCATGAAAAAAACCTTTTGTGGAAACTTTGCTTCATTTATAAGTCACATTAATGACTGCTTTGCTTCTCAGTAATTTTCCATTTGTAACATTTCATACCTGGATACACAAATGTAATGCAATTGAACAAGAAAACAATTATCTGTCTGGTGGAAATAATGTACTTACCTCGTTGAAACAATTGACTTGTTTAAAAATACACAGAAGTTTTAGTTCGGCTCAGATGGCAGTTACCTGTAATTTGTAATGAATTTTCAGGAAGAATTAAAATCCTCTGCTGTAATTTAATCAGCAATTGAATCCACTAGTTGTGAGTGATAAATTTCCATGCATATTTCCCTTCTCATACAAACCTCTACTTGGAGCCATTTTGGACTTGAGAGGGTTTGTTCAATAATCTACAAATTTTGTCTAGTTTCCTGGAAAACTTCACTAAAAGACTGTATCTTCCAGGGAAAGCTTCATGTTGACTTGCGTATTCTGTTTCAACGGAAGCACTTTTTTGGCTTAGGTCAAATGTTTCTTGGCATTTTCTGTGGCATTTGGCCCAACCTATCTATAGAATCACATTGGCTTCCAGGCTTTGCCATAATTCATTTGCAAATTAATATGGGACTTCTTTTAGTTTTCGTAGTGGGCTAATACCATTGAGCAGATGGGGGCGCAGTATTATTAATAATATTTCCAAGGACAGACCTCTTTTAAAAATAATACAAAGAAAAACAATTTTACATTTAGCCTGGCATTTATTTTTCTTGTATCTGCAAAGGTTAGTACCCTGTTTTTAATTCCTTATTATAATTTTTTCCTTCTTCACCAGTTTCTAGAGCTACTGAAAGTCAACAGCTTTTTCTTATTTCTTAAAGTGTGGTGGCTCTTGCTCTTGGCTGACTTCAGTCTTGTCATGTGGGACTGATGTGGGTTTTCATTTCTTACTTTGAAGGTGCTGCCAAAGCTAGTTAATTATAGTTATAATAACATCATAGAATGCTGGAACCTGTAGGTGCCCTAGAAATGGTTTGGTACAGCTCTCTTATTTTACACATAAGGGGAGCCAAGCCCAGTTTCTTAGCTCTCACAGGAAGCTATGGCACTGTTAGGCTATAACTCCTGTCCCTCTTGTAATAAAGCAGGTCTTTGGAAGCTTACCTGACTGCTTAAAGATCCACTTCCCATTCTCAGTCTCAGGTTTTGTATCTCTAGGTAGTTTTCCTCTTTTTTCTTTTTTTGTAATGCTTTCTAAATTTAGCTCCCTGTACATCATATTAATTTGAGAAACTAGCCAAAAATTCAGTTTAAAGTGAAATAAGTTGTAATTCAAGATTTTTATATACTACGTCATTTGCCTCGTGTTCTAAACCATTAAGAAATAAATATAAGAAAGAGATCAAAATAAAAACTTAAATTAAATAATGTTGTATTTTAGAACAGATAATGAATCCACGGCTGGAGCCAACTTCTTATGTCTCTTCGAAACCCTGTTGACTTTAGCCACTCATTCATAGAAGTGTGGAACTGCAGGGTTCTGGTCCAACCTCTGCCTGCAGGGCCTGTCCTAAGCGAGAGCTATCCCACTGTCATCTCTGAGAGGTGCCAGTAGCCAATGAGTTCTGCCAAGGGCTCTTGCCCCAGCTCATAGGAAGCCATCTCTTTCAGTAGCTCATGTAGCTTGAGTGTCTTTGTGTTTTCTTGATTTAGCTTTTCAGTTTCCTACTAGCATTCAGAAACCTATGTCATTTATATTTACTTTCTCTGTGAGATGAGGTATTTTCCCATTATCCTCCTAAATAGTTGAAAAAGCAAAGGCAGTGAAATTGACTTGGGCAATTGAGAAAAACAAATGAAGAAGTAGATAGCGGGCAATGAGATGTGATAGTACCTTGGAAATGTGCTTAGAGTACTTCATAGTGAAGGAAAAGGAAGAACTTTTCTGTTTTCTCTTGACCAGGTCATTTTTCTGAGACTTTTGAAAAGAGAAAATTAGGGAAAACATTTCCTCTCTATTTATCATCTTTGTTTAAGCTTTAGACTCCTGCCAATATCCACAGTTAAATTTTAGTATGTAGCTTTTCGGCTATATACTGGAAGATTCAACTGACCTTACTTTGCTTACTTTGCTTTTGTTTTCCTGTGGCATTGAATTAAGTGAAATTTCAGATCACAGAGCTCTTTTGCCATTTTCACTTGACTTACATAGTTAGGTTTCACTATTTCCTTTTGTTTCCAGATATTTTTTCAATGATTATCTTGTTTCTTTACCTTTTACATTGATATTCTTAAAGATACTTACCTATGACAGCCCAAAGAATACTTAAGCGTCCTTTCTATTGAGGGATTTTTTTTGCCCCCTTTGGATTTCTCGCCTTGTGAAGCATGTTGTACTTGTATGCAGACACTCATACGTAATTCAGAGATTAATTAAAATGTAAAATTTCATTGTTCGTGATGCTCAGAACTTCTCCTTCACTGTCCTTATTCTCATAAGGCTTTACTTTCTCTTAGTAATATGAAGACCATTCAGATAAAAAGACACTGGATTGCAGAGTAGTAGATTTAAGTTTGTGTGTGTTAAGATATAAGATGTTCCCCTGCCATTCATTGAGGTGAAATTATCATTAAGATTAATTGTTTTGGAGGAAGTGTTTTAACTTACTTCTCTTGAATCACCATAATGTTTTTGCTTAGTGGGCATGTCAAATGTCTGTCTCACTGGAACCCAGAGATAGCTCATAGGAAAAAGCATAGAAGTTGTCACACAGTGCTTACTGGTGAAGGCCATGGGCTCTGTACCCATTTGCCTGGGTTGGAACTCCGTTCCAAAACTGACTTTCTTTTTTTTTTTTTTTGTAGAGACAGAGTCTCACTTTATCGCCCTGGGTAGAGTGCCGTGGCGTCACACTGCTCACAGCAACCTCCAGCTCTTGGGCTTAAGCGATTCTCTTGCCTCAGCCTCCCTAGTAGCTGGGA
>CAUYON010068876.1:0-23106 GCA_963573935.1 Arctocebus calabarensis
AGGGGAAGGGAAGGGGAAGGGGAGGGGAGGGAAGGGAAGGGACGGGAGGGGAAGGGAAGGGGAAGGGGAGGGGAGGGAAGGGAAGGGAAGGGACAGGAGAAGAAGGGAAGGGGAAGGGGAGGGGAGGGAAGGGAAGGGAAGGGATGGGAGGGGAAGAGAAGGGGAAGGGGAGGGGAGTGGGAAGGGGAGGGGAGGGAAGGGAGGGGAAGGGAAGGGAACGGAAGGAGAGGGAAGGGAAGAAGAAGATTGGGAACGCACCCCAGTCGAGGTTGTAGGAAGCAGGTAATCAACATGGGGATGGCTACTCTCCCAAGTCCTTGATCGCAGGGCAGCATCCTGGACAAGCAGGGCTCCCAGCACTGTTCTGGGGAGTCCCTGCGAATGTGACCACCTGTGATTTAGGATGTGTTCAAATATGATGGCAGGGTAGTCTCCTGCCTTGCAGAATGGGGCTGGGGGTGCTGTTTCGTTCCATAATTCAAAATTACACATGAGATAACTTTAAATGTGACCTGCTAAAAAACCAATATAGGTAAACAATTTTACGTAATACTAGTATTTTATCTGTAAAGCTGGGAATGCTGACTTTTACTAGTGCGTACACTAAGTCACATGCAATATTAAAACATGAATAGATAACTTTAAATTGACCATATGCTAAAAATGTTGTAGAATTATCTTACAAATGGAGCCAGGTGAAGATATGTTAATTGGTTCTCCACACTAAGAACCAATCTGTAGACAGACATGGAAGGCAGAAATACCCCTGTAACAGAATATCAATAGTGCCACCCTTGTCAATGTGAAAATACATGTTTAGCTGACAGGTGGACTGTCAGGGAGGGAGAAAGGGGACAGAAGGCTGGAACTTGTGGCTAGTGAAGCTCAGAGACCAGACTGTCTTCCAAGGCCAGTAGGGAGAGGTCAGAGTGAAGTGGATTTCATACTGACATATCTTTTGCAGCTATTATATATTCACACATTTCCGTGCATTTACATATGTGTGTACATTCCTTATTCATTATTTTGCATTATTATTTCTCTAGTTGATGGGATTAAAAATGTGGTTGAAGAGCCTAAACAATAATCATTGTAAATTGTGAATGGGAAGGGCAATATTCTATCTAAGCTAAATGCAAACACTCATGATATAATTAACAGGTATGTTATGACATTGACAAACAAGGTATGGGTTCAAACATAAAAAGAAGATGGAAAGAAATAATGGTTCTCTGGTGCTTTGGGTTGGGAAGTAGGGATGACGGGTCAGGTGTCCACTATTTTTTATGGGAAGTTCTTTGATATGATTTTGTGTTTTATAAGTTGCAAGTATTTTCTCCTGCATGAAATAATCCATGGATAGGATTGTTTAGGCTCTTCAATCACATTTTTAATCCCATCAACTAGAGAGATAATATTGCAAAAACAGTGACTAAGGAAGGCACACAAGTATGTATATGGATCTATATATATTTATAAGTTAGATGAGAGGATGGAGAGGTAATTTCATAGAGGCTGCGTCCGCATCTCTGACAATGTCAACCTCTCTTCATCTCCATTACCCATGGACCTCTGGTGCTAAGTGACAAAGGCCACAATCTGGCCCTGTGCTTCAGTGACACATCCCGAGAGAGCAGAGAAGGTGGTAGCTTTCTTCTTTGGGGCCTTGCTATGTTAATGTATTAGCAATAACTCCAGTGAAAATGAAATACACTACAGACCATGTGAATCCACCACTCCAAATCTAAATTTGGTTTTCCTTGATACACTTTCCTTTACTCAAAAATCTCAAAATGCCCGCAGTTACTATAATGCCATACAACATGCAGAGATGCGTTGAAAAGGGATGTCAGTGTGACAAGAGGCAGAATCTCAACCTATGGAGACAAATGACAAGAACTTGAGGTCATGGTGGGAAATGAATACAAGGGAAACACTCTGATCCACATAGTTTTGTTCATCTAGGATACGAGAAAGAATGCTTCTGAAGAATGTCTGGCTTTGCTTAAAAAGTGATCACACACCACACCCCAGCATCTTCTGTTGTGTGTCCAGATGGATTAGCACGTGCAGTTCATTTATGATGCCAGCTTTCATATATAAATTTCAATTTCTTTAAACAATATTCCCTGATGTTCTGATGTGAGCTCACCAGATTTTGATTTTCCTGCATGCATCACGTACAAAGAGTCACTAACTTATTGCAGGATTTTCCAGCCAATGTATTCGTTTGAGTGATAGATCCATGTTTGTTAAGTAGATGGTGCAATTTCACAAGTAACTAACTGTGGCATCTTTCCAATTGTGCTTCAGAAGAGGAAATATACACTTTTGGGGCTGGTGGTGGTGGAATGGCGATCCCTGACAATAAGGAGATCTGGGCTGGCAGGGACCCAGTCTGTTGCCATCATTTGCCAATCCATTGAATTGTCATTTAATGACAACCTGCTCTCTGCAATGCAGTCTCAAGCACAAGAATATCAGAAGGGGCTCTCATCTTCTATACACCCATACTGCATTCGTTATTGTTTATTCACCTAACTCTGGTTTAAATGTTGTTATTTATTTACCCAACTCTGGTCACATGAGCAAGGCATCAGCACAGCTTGTACTTCACTCATCTGCAATGCCTGTATTGACTAAATATTGGGTGAGGGTATTCCCTCTAAATGGCTGTGTGACTTTGGGTATGCCACTTTCCTCTCTCTAGCCTTTAAATTCTAATCTCCATAATAAGGGCCTGGAAGGAATGATTGCTAAAATCTCCCATCCATCTCTGGCTCTGCCCTTTGATCAACCTCTTGTGTTTGCATGGAGTTCTCCAGCAGGGAGTACAGAACCTTCCCTGTACCAGGAATCAAACAATAATGGAAAGGATCTGGGTTTTGTTTCTTATTTTGAGGAATCATTGCTTCCTTGAGCTTCCTTCCTCACTTACAGAATGCAGTTAATGATGTGTGATCCAAATGTGTATGGCGAATGCCAAATGAAGTGATGGTCTGACTTGCCCAGCACAACATCTGGTACCTTTGTTTAATTATTAGCTTTCATCCTCATCATCATCATTGCCATCATTATACCAATCAAGTTAAGAATTAGCATATCTTTGTTCTCCAGGACAAATGCAGCTGGGGAGAAGTGCAGAGCCTGTGCATGTCAGCAGTAGAAGATGAAGTTTTGCCCAAGCAGCGGGGCAGCCATGAGTGCAGACAGCTTTATACCCATCTCTAGTCATCCTTGGGAATGCAAATAAAGACAAACGGAAACCTCCTCCTTCCTGGGCCTGAGGAGCTAACCCATCTGTGCAAATGAACTTTCCTTCTCCCTGACAATTAACTTCACTCTAAAATATGATAATTCTTTGAACTCGCACCAAGAAAGGAATATACTGCATGCTCCACGTGAATCCAAGGAAATATACGGCACTGCCTGAGACATTAATCTCATTTGCTCTGCACCTGATTTTCACTGTTAGAATATTGCAACAAAGCTCTGTGCTAAATCTCAAGCAATTTAGTTCAGTAAAGTAGATTAGGTAGAGCCAATGCAAAGCTCTACCTTATAACTTCCTTTCAGTAAAAGTGATATTCAGATAGATAGTCTGAGACTTGGGCTGGGAAGGGAGGTGTTCTGCTTTTTCAGTTTTAACAATATTAGATGCAAATAAAGGCAAGCCAAACAGGCACTTGTGGCCCAGGGTCTTACTCAAAATCACCTAAATCTTAAATAACTTTTATATAGTCAGTGCCACTTCGCCCGAAGGGAAATCCAGTGAGGAAAGGGCTCATGGAAATAGGTCGGATGAAAGGTGGGAGGATGCTGTGGACGTCCGGTTGGTGCTGCAAATGTGCTTTTCCCAAGAACACAGGCTTATCCGAGCTGTTTGTGTATTAAATGTCATTAAGCAGTTTGGCTTCACTTGTGCTCCTGGAACTTGGGTGAGTCCACAGCCTGCACTTTTAGGATTGTGATCTGCTGATTGCCACCGTGCTCGGTATTCTGTGTGTCACTTCATCCCCCTTCCAGCCACTGCAGACAGGTATTACCCGGCTTCGCACAGACACCCCCAAATCCTAACATAGGTAGCCTAGCCTGGAAACGAGCCAGCTGTCTCCTTGTGCCACGGAGTTGGTGCCTGTCGGCACCACGTGGGCAAAGGGTGACAGAGTCCATGGAGAGAGGACTTCTTAAAGCCTGTTTCACTGCTCCTCACGGGGCAGCATGAGCATGGGCAGGGAAGTCTGAACTTTTCCTCTGAAGGTTCAAGTATAAGTCTGTTGAAATGACTTGAAAATTGGCAGATGAGCAGGATAAAAAGAAAAACATTATTATATACAGAAAATGTATTTAATGTTCATTAACATGGGAGTAATAAACAATGCATGAGATTTGAAGACCTGATGGTTGAAGCGTCAATGTTCACTTCACAGGAAAGAGGGGATCAGGGGATGTGGAACTTCAGAGGGGCAGTCAGCACTTCGGGGGAGACAACGGACCTTGGAGAAGGAAATTAGTTTGCACGTGACTCTCTTGGTAAACTGAACGGGACACACGATGGTTGGGACAAAGCTCTTCTGGGCTCCAGGTGAGGTACTTAATTTTCCGTCTCTTCCTTGTGATGAGTTTTAACTTCTCTGGTTGAAATTTCATGGAAAGGTTCAAAGATAAGCACATTTCTCTTTGGTGGGTTGAGTTTCCAGGTGGACAAGGAAGCAGCCGCACCCTGTGGTTTGGGGTAACAGGGTTGCGAGGTGGTGGGGAGGTCACGGAGACCTGGAGGCTGCTGCTTCAGCTCCACATGTCCAAGTGTCCTAGTCCGGGGCATCGATGTTTATGTCTCAACAATCACCAGGGTTAAAAGGAAAATATAGGCCATCCAGGGAAGAAACCAGCACATGACTGAAGGTGGCTGAGAACAGGCACAACACACCAGGTTCAAGGGATACAGCACTTACTCACAGAGGGGAGACAGAGCATGGGATGCCCTGTGACATGCAGGTCACCCCTGGCTGCAGGAGTCTGAGCTGACACAGCCGGCAGGGTGGCTGCAGGTGCCCACTCCATGCTGCAGGGGAAGGGCCTGGCCCCTCCCCATGGGGTCTGGAATAGAGACAGCTGAGGGCCACTGAGGGCAGCTGACATGTGCACAGGGAAGGGAACATGGAACGATGTGCTTCCTGACGAGGTGATGAATCCCGGTTAATCTGTGACGGGCCTTTACCTTGGAGGAAAGGAATGTTCCAGGCCCAAGGCCTATTCTCCTGCAGCCAAATGAGCCTAGACAGACTATACAGAACTGCTGTGTCCAACAGGTACAGTTTGTACAGCTTCTCAGACAGTCCTGGCGGATCAAACTCTAATTCCCCCAAACAGTGAAAAACTGGAAATCACACAATCTCTTTGTTCCTTCTTCCTTCCTCACCACGCCTATCCCCCACAGTGCTCCTTACACAAAAAACTGCCTCAGATTCTGCTCTACCAGAAGCCCAAGGTGACAGCTGGCAAAACTAGAATAAGCCCTGGTCATTAGGACACTTTGCCAAAGTAAGTAGTTTACAGCTGGATCATTCTGCAGTCAGATGGCAACACAGGCCTGGAGTGGTGGTCACCTCCAGTGGTCACCCCTTCACTTCTTCTCTAGCTTGTGAGGTCTGGGGACAGATTTGAGCAGAAGGTGGAGACTGTGGTTCTATTGAGCTGTGGCCTGAGAACAGCATGGGGCAGGAAAGGATGTAATTGTAAGGGTTTTCAAATTAGCTGGCTTTTGTTAACTGCTTTGGAAATCTTGGGAAGTAAGGGTGGTCCCAGGTCAGCCAGCTCACAGTACAGGTGTGTCTGGGACGCTGACGTCCTCCATGGCAAGTTTAAGGAGGACATTCAGCTTCCCACGTTACTCATCTCTTGCAGGTTCAGAGAAGACCGTGCTGAAAACCAGGCCCAGGTTTTAATTAAAAGGGTGGAAAAGCTTCAAAAGCAGTAGGCTTCCTGCTCAGTGTATCGCCTATGACAAAAGCAGAGGACCCTGACATAAGGGTGGAACTGCGAGGCCTGGCATGCCGCAATTTGGGAGGCAAGACAGAGAACCATCCCAGGGCACCCCAATATGCGCCTGTGGGAACCATCCCAGGGCCCCAAAATACACACCTATGAGAACCGTCCCAGAGCCCCCCAATACGCACCTGTGGGAACCGTCCCAGGGCCCCCCAATATGTGCCTGTGGGGACTACCCAAGGCCCCCCAATACGTGCCTGTGAGAACCATCCCAGGGCCCCCCAATACATGCCTGTGGGAACCGTTCCAGGTCCCCCCGAATACGTGACTGTGGGAACCATCCCAGGGCCCCCCCAATACATGCCTGTGGGAACCGTCTTAGGCCCCCCAATACATGCCTGTGGGGACTGGGGTACACACATAGGGGACATGTGTGGGGTGCTGGAAGATGTGGGGAGGGCAACCAAATATTAAGGCCAGATGATAGAGGAGGAATTTTTTACTTGGTGTCTTAAAAATGAGCCCTGGGGCTGAGCCCCCCTGCTGATGGGATGTCAAAGGCCTGCAGGGGGTGAGTTGGGTGTTTCTTAACTTCCTGGGCACAATTGTGAGGAAGGAGTTGCAGGCGGACTGAGGTGTCCGTGTTGGGTTGATCCCTTCCATGAGGCCAGATGTCCCCCCGTGGAGAGCTCTCTGGCCGAGGTAACAAGGGTGCCCAGATGCTTCCTGGGGACTGCCGTCTTCACACACACAGCAACAGTGGGGTGCTACGGCTTGGGATGGGAATGAAGCCGCATGGCTGCCCTTAACTGTCAGGTGCAAAGTGGGAATGACGACCCAGGGAACAGCAGGTCCCACCGGCCACTCTGGAGCTGGAGCGGCGGTTCAGATTCCTCCCGAACTTGGGCAAGGCGTGGGTCACTGGGTGGACATGGCCAGTCACTGACCTCGGGCTGCTGCAGGAGGGGATGTGGCCTGGGAGGAAGTTGTTCCCTTCAGCTGAAGGACACGGCCAGAGAAGTCATCAGCTGAGGGCCGCCAGCTCTCCCGGCTGGGGACTGTGCCTCAGTCTGGCAGGGATGTGGCTGTGTGCACTGTCCAGTGCCTGCCTGGACTCCCACCTGACGGGCACACGTCCTGGGTGAAGGGCTCAACAAAAGCTCAGACTTCTCCTGACAAATGCAAACAATGTTGCCTAATCATGTTTACCCTTATATCAATCTCAAGTTTTTTAAAAAAATTAAAAAGACTGAGGAGAATCATTGGCCCCAAAGAGGAAAAGCTGGGTCAGCCTAGTTCTCAACACACCTGGAAATGCCTGGGCAGCAGAAGTCCAGAGTGGAGGCCAGGAGTGGAGGGTGTGGGGCAGTCCTGGCTGGGCTGCCTGTGGCTGCTGTGACCCTGGATACTTCTCTCAGCCATCTGGGCCTCAGGCTTCTTCCTTCTTCCTTCTTCCTCCTTCCTCCTTCTTCCTTCTCCTTCTTCTTCTTCCTCTTCCTCTCCTTCTCCTTCTCTTTCTTCTCCTCCTCCTCCCTCTCCCTTTCCCTCTCGCTCCCCTCCCCCTCCCTCTCCTCCTCCTCCTCCTTCTCCTCCTCCTTCTCTTTCTTCTTTTCCTCCTTCTTCTTCTCCTTCTTCCTCTTCCTCTTCTTCCTCCTCCTCCTCTTCCTCTTCTTCCTCTTCCTCTTCCTCCTTTTCCTTCTCCTCCTTCTCTTCCTCTTCTTTTTTTTGTTTTGTTTGTTTAATCAGTAAAATGGGTATATGGCTATGCCAACCTCAGATGACTATTATGAGGATAAAAAGGGTTCATACTCATAAAGTGCTCAGGATAACTCCATATAAGAAGCTTTACAGATTTGTTAGTTTATACAATAGGCCCAGGCAATAGCATTTAAACCACCATTAGAAAAATAAAAACAAATGAATGTATTCACATATGAGTGCCAGAGGTGGGGAAATAATAGATAACGGAGGAAAGGGACTTTTTTTTAAGGAGAGAGATAGCTGAGTGGATTGTGGGAAAATTAAATTACTTCAGGTCTACATGACAATTGAAAATTATGAGTGAATTTAAAATTAAAATGTTCTATATCTCATACATATGTACACTCAATTATAATTAATATATTATATAAGTAGAATGTACAATTATCATATGTAAATAACTGTAATAAACATGATAATGTAAACAAGAAGAAGTTTAGAGAAATATCCTTTTCCCCCAAGGAATCAGAACATTCACATTCTAATATATGCCTATGACAGTGTAGATTAGAAGGCAAGCTGGTTGCACCTTACCTAATAAGATTCATTCCAAAGGAGATTAAAAGACTAATAATTTAAGGGTGGCACCTGTGGCTCACACGAGTAGGGTCCTGGCCCCATATGTCAGAAGTGGAGGGTTCAAACCCAGCCCAGGGTAAACACTGTAAAAAAAAAAAAAAAAAGAAAGAAAGAAAAGAAAACTAATAATTTAAAAAATGATGTTGAAAATTGTTCAAATATTTTTAAAAATGCACTCGGAAAGCCTGCTATGTCTCCAAACATTTTTCTGTTTGTTTGTGGAATGAGTATTTCAAGCAGAAACACACCAGCAGCTATTTTGTTGTGCAAACCCAGTGCCACATCCCTGCTCATTACCTTTTCAGGCTCCGACCCGTTGCTCCTCCCCCTTTAATTTCCCACCATGCACCCTGGCCTGGTGGGTTAGAAGATCTATTCTGCTTTCTCACGTACGAAGGCTGTGAGGAACTGGCAGCTTCATCCCTGAAGGTTTTTCTCATTACTGAATTCCCAGTAGCCATTTCTCGGCATTGTAATTGAATGGCACTTTTTAAGAACAAGTGTCCAGGATACATAGTGTAGCAAATGGTAGGTGCATTCTAGAAAAATGAGGAGATGCTATCTATTAATAGGAGAGGATCATGGACAAATATGTTCCTCACAGAGAGGGGAGAGAATCGGTAGCAGAAGTGGAGAACATCTGCTTCATTGGTGAGCTAATTAAGAAAGGATCCTTCCTGCTGGGCCAGAATGACTGGTGCCAATTAACTGTAAATGTGGTCCATGCATCTTTTACAAGGGTAATTATGGGTCTATACTAGACCTTCCCATGTTCCTACACCCATAGTCTTTAATCATGCACACACACACACACACACACGCTTCTCATTTATTAATACTCTTGATAATTCAACATTGATGCCTGCCTAATCCGTGTTAAAGATCAATGTTTTATCTTTCAGAACAATATCTATATTTTCAATTAAATGTTCTGGCAAATGTTATCTTTAGGAACCTGTACACAGGGTAAGGACTGAATTCATTAAAAATGACACACTGAATCAGTGGCAGATGCCCAACAGAGGGAGGGACATTATCTTAGTTTACATTCTTGGATTCACTGAACACATATTTCAAGGTGCTTACAAGGTGTCAGGTGTGCTGTAGTCAGAAAGCAGGTGGAGGCAAATAGGCCCCTCACCACCACAAGGAACAAAAAAGGGTGAGCAGAGCAATCACAGTGTGGCAGGAATGTCGCTGTCCCGGACGTTTGGTAGAATGTTGTTTTCCTTTCTACTTTTGGTAGAAAACCAAGAAAATATTCTGTGGTAAAGAAACATACTATGGTATTATTCCTGAGAATAGATTCATGTTTTAATTATTTTAGTTAGCACAAATCTTATGCTAACTGACATTATTATCGTTAATATTATATACAATTAACTCCGTTTGAAAGAATGGTCATAGAAATTAACAGAAACTTCTCAAATTCCAAACCTATAACACGTAATACTTACCTTTAAGGAAGATGGATGTTGTTAGGCTCTATCAAATTATACAACAATAAAGCATTTGAAATATAAAATCACATCAAATATGTTTAATTGTATTCAAAACACATATCATAAAATTAGCTATCTTAGCCATTTTTTAAGTGTACAGTTCAGGAATGTTAACCGTATTTACACTGCTGTGCAACAGACTTCCAGAATATTTTCATCTTGTAGAACTGAAACTCTATAATTCATTAAATAACGACTACCCTGTGCCACAACCCAGCATCCCTGGGTCCTGGTGACCAGAACTCGACTTTGTTTCTGTGACGGAGTTAGCTATCTCATACAAGTAGGATCACACAGCATCTGCTCTTTTGTAGGTAGCTTATTTCATTTAGCATGATGTCCTTAAAGTTCATTTATATAAGAGCAGGTGTCAGAATTTCCATCCTTTTAAAGGCTGCATACTATTCCACTGAGTGTGTGTGTATGTGTGTGTGTGTGTGTGTGGCTGTATAGTAGAATTTCCATAGATGACCACCTCCTTAAGTTGACCTAATTTTCATAGACCAAACGTACCACATGGACATATCAGTACAGTAAGCCTAGTTCCTTATGTTGACCACCTGTATATTGACCAGTTTGTTAAAGTACCTCCAATGGTCAATTTAGGTTCTACCATGTGTGTGTGTGTGTCACAGTTTGTTTATCCACTTGTCACATCACATTTATATTAAAAACTAATTTTAATTGCACTATATATTTTGTCTAGTTTTCAAAGTAACAACTTGTTCATTTTAGGGCATTTAAAAATATATAAAAATGGACAACTTTTCAAATGCTTTACATAATTCTACCATCTAGTGTTAATCACCGTAATATTTTAATATTTCCTTCATACTATTTTTTTGTTACTGTTTTTCAACCTACTTGTTTTAATAATTTTCACATTCAAATGAGCTATCCAACTTAGCCAACCAATGTTCTAGGACACCAACTCGGAGACATTGACTGTGATAGGGAAGAGGGACAGAGAAAGAATGGACTCTCCTGTGAAGTGATGGCAATGGAAATCAAAGAAGGGAACACGACTTGTGAGATATGGTCAGTCTTTTTGTGTATCCTAGTTTCATAGTTTTCCTCCAATAGTTTGCAAAGATGTTTCAAGGATTCCAGTTTTGAAATATTTTATTAATATTTTAAATAAGTTCTCTTTTGAAGTATAACTAAGCCAGTGATTGCTAATAGGAAGATGATTTATAGACTTTCGTTATATTTAACTTTTCTCATGTTTTGGTAATGTGCGTTAAAATTATAAAGCAAATGTATACTTTTGAATTTTTTAGGACTACAATCATCATAATATTGTCATTTTAATGACATCAACTTTGTATACACTTTAAAAAATGTTAAATCATGTTGAGAGTGTCTTTGTGTTTTAACTTACCCTGACATTGTAAGAAATTATCATCCTTGATACTTCATGTTAAATTTGTAACCACATTTAGAGGGACAATTTAGCTTCTATTCTCTTGCAAATTGACATCCTTTGAAGACATAACACCCCCCACAACCTCCCATGAAACTGGGAACTGAGAATAAGATTTGTCAATGACAGAATTTATCTTTCTGAAAAATGGTTACACTTTCCCAAAATCAACTTACTTTTTGAGACTTTATTCAAGTTCGCCTTTCTGTGGTCATCAATCCAAAATTAGTCTACCATGAACTCTGCCTAATCCTGATATTCCCCCACCTGGAAAGATGAACATTCAACGCCATTTAAGCAACAATGATCTCAGGAGGGGGAAAAGCAAGATGCTCAAACAGAAACCTTCTGCCTTGTCCCTCTGTATGAACACCTAATTCAACAACCATCCCTGCAGGTGAGTTTCAGCCTACTTGGCTTTTTTGTTTTATTATTTTGTTGAAACAGAATCTCACTTTGTCACCCTTGGTAGAGTGCTATAAAAGCACAGCTCACAGCAACCTCAAATTCTTGGGCTTAAGCGATTCTCTTGCCTCAGCCTCCAGAATAGCTGGGAGTATAGGCACCTGCCACAATGCCCCATAATATTTTAGAGACGGGGTCTCTTTCTTGCTCAGGCTAGTCTGGAACTCCTAAGCTCAGGCAATCCACCCTCCTTGGCCTCCCAAGGGCTGAGATTACACGTATGAGCCACCACACCTGGCCCCCTACTTGGTTTTAACATTATGCATATTACTGAAGAAGGCATAGAAAATAAGTCTGCATTGCCCACACCACCCTCACCAATCCCTTGGCAGTGTAGCACCAGCCAGTGGAGTGAAGAGAGACTGGCTGTGGTGGGGAAGGAGGCAACAAAGGGATTATGGCCTTTGCCCTGGCACAGGGCAGAATTCTGTAAGGTGCTCACGGAAGAAGCATTTCGACCAGCCCAGACAGACATAATATAGATTTTGAGGCAAAAGATTTACTGTCATTATACAATGATAAAGGGGTCATGTTAGCAAGAAGATACAACAATTCCAAATATATATGAACCCAACAATACAGCACCCAGAAGCAAATGTTATCAGTACTAAAGAGAGAGACCCAAATACAACCATCAGTGGAGACCTCATACTCCACTTTAGGTATTGGACAGATCATCCAGACAGAAAATCAACAAAGAAACTTTGATTAATATGCTCTATAGACAAAATGGATCTAATTGATATTTACAGAAGACTTTACCCCAAAGTTGCAGAGTATAAATTATTCTCTCAGCTCATGGAGTATTCTCAAGGATAAATCATATGTTAGGCCACAAAAGAAGTCTTAAAAACTCCAAAACATTGAAATCATACCAAATTTTTCTCTGAAAACAATGGAATAAAACTAGAGATCTATAATAACAAGAAAAACGTTGACAAATACACAAACGCACAGAAGTTAGGCAATATTCTCCTTAACGAATAGTGGGGCAATTAAACAATTGAGAAGGAAATTTTAAAAAATTTCTCGAAATAAACGAAAATGAAAACACAGCATATCAAAATCTATGGGATACAGCAAAAAGAAGTAATAAAAACAGTTTATAAGAACAATTACATCAAAAAAGTAGAAAAAGTTTAAATAAAAAATGTAATGATGCATCTCAAAGAACTAGAAAAAGAACAAACCAGTTCCCAAATCCATAGAACAAATGAAATAAAAAATATCAAAGCAGAAATAAATGAAATTCAAAAATATATAAAACTATGAAAGAAATTGGTTTTTCAAAAAGAAAAACAAAACTGACAGATTTTTAGCCAGACTAAGATAAAAGAGACAAAACTCAAATAAATGAAATGAGAGATGAAAAAAGAGAACTGCAACTGACACTGCAGAAATTCAAAGTATCATTAGAGACAACTGTGAGCAACTGTACACCAGTGCCTGGAAAGTCTAGAAGATTCTAGAAAGTTCCTAGGTACAACCTAGGAAGAAATCCAAACCCAAATAAACCAATAGCTTCTAATGAGATAGAAACAGCAATAAATGTCTTCCACCAAAGAGCTCATTGGCTTTACTACTGAATTCTACCAACCATTCGAAGAATATCAATTCTACTAAACCATTCCAAAAATTGGAGGAAGATGGATACTCAAATTATTCTATGGCGCATATAACACCCTATACCAAAAACCAGGCAAAAACATAATAACTAACTACAGGCCAACGTATCTACTGAACATAGATATGTTCACTAACAGACTGAATTTAACACATTAAAAATATTGTTCATTGGAATCAACTGAGATTCATCTCAGTGATGCCAGGATAGTTCAAATGAATCCTTGAAAAAATTGAGTTGCATTAATTGATATGCAAATCTGTCAGCGTGATACATCCTATCAATGGAAGAAACGGCAAAAACCATATGATCCTTTCAATTGACACTAAAAAGCTTTCTATAAAATGTAACTTTTATGATTAAAATCCCCAGACTAGACATAGAAGGAACTCATCTCAAAATAATAAAATCCATATATAGCAGATCTCCAGCCACCATTACCATTAATTAGAGAAAAACTGGAAGACTTTGTTTCAAAATCTGGAGCAAGACTGGGATTCCCACTTTCACTACTGATATTTGACATAGTCCTGGTGGTTCTATGTAGAGAAATCAGAGAGTAAAAAGAAATAAAGGGCATTGAAACTGGAAAGGAAGACGTCAAATTATCCTTGCTTGAAGATGGTATAATTTTATACCAAAGAAACCTAAAGACTACACACACAAACACACACACACAAAAAAACTATTAGAAAAAATGAGTGAAGTTGTAGGTTACAAAATCAACATACAAAGTTCCATAGCATTTCTGAATGCAGAGGAAACACTCTGAAAAAGACACCAAGAAAGTAGTAATTTCATTTACAATGCCTATAAATAAAATTTTATACTTAGGAATAAATTAGCCAAAGAAATGAAAGATATCTATAATAAAAACTATAAAACATTGATGAAAGAAACAGTCCATCCTGATGAATTGGAAGAATCAATATTATTAAAACGTCCATACAACCGAATGCAATCTATAGATTTAATGCAGTTTCATAAAAACAGAAAAAATAATTCTAAATTGTATACAAAACCACAAATTCCCCAGGATAGTCAAAGCCATTTTGAACAAAAAGAACAAAATTGGAGGAAAAAGATTACTTTAAATCAAATTATACTACAGAGTTATAGTACTCCAAACAGCATGGTATTGACATGAAAATAGATACAGAGTAATGGAATGAAATAGGAAACCCAGAAATATATTCACACATCTATAGTGAACTCATCTTTAACAAAGTTGACAAAAACATACAGTTGGGAAAAAAACAGTTTTCTCAATAAATGGTGCTAGGAAAATGGAATATCCATAAGCAGAGAGACTTATCTTTCACCACATACAAACATCAAATCAAAATAGTTGAAAGACTTAAATCTAAGATCTGAAACTATGAAATGACTAAAAGAAAACATCGGGGAAATGTCTCAGGACATTGGTCTGGGCAGAAACTCTTTAAGTAACCCCAAAGCACAGGCAACCAAAGAAAAATTGGACAAATGGGATCACACCAAGCTAAAAAGCTTCCACACAGCAAAAGAAACAATTAACAAAGTGCAGGGACAATCCAAAGAATGGGAAAAAATATTTTCAAAGTACCCACCTGACAAGGGATTAGGTAACTAGAATATATAAGGAGCTCTAAGGAAAAAAATCAAATAATCTGGTTTAAAGATGAGCAAAAGATCTGAATAGACATTTTTTCCCCACAGTTTTTGGCCAGGGCTGGATTTAAACCCACCACCTCTGGCATATGGGGCTGGCACCCTACTCCTTTGAGCCACAGGCACTAACTTGAATAGAAATCTTTCAAAAAAAAAACAACACACAAATGGCCAACAGGTATATGAAAAAATGCTTATCCTCATTAGTCATCAGAGAAATTCAAATCAAAACTACAATGAGATATTGCCTCTCCCCTATTAAAATGATTTTTACCAAAAAATACAAGCAATAGTAAAAGCTAGCAAGGATTTGGAGAAAGGGGACCCCTTGTGCACTATTGGTAGGAAGGTAAATTAGTGCAATCACTGGAGAACAGAACATAGGTCTCTCAAAGAAATAAAAATAAAACTACTATATGACCCAGCATATATGGGTATATGCATATCCAGTGGCGATAATCAGTATGTCAAAAGGACACCTGCTCTCCCATGTTAACTGCAGCCTGGTCCACTGTAGCCGAGATTTGGAATCAACCTAAGTGCCTGTCAGTGGGTGACTGGGTAAAGAAGCGTGGCACACACATGGACTGGAGTATTGTATGACCACAGGAAGAATGAAATCCTGCCATTTGCAGCAACGTGGATGAGACTGGAGAGAATAATGTTAAGCGAATAATCCAAGCACAGAATACAAATCTCACCCATTCTCAGTCTTACATGGGGGTTAAACATTAAAACAATTGGTCTCATGGGGATAAAGAGTAGAATGAGGCTTATCAGAGGCTGGAAAAGGGAGCAGGGAGGTGGGAAGATAGAGTGTGGATGGTTGATGTGCACAAAAATAGAGTTAGACAGATAGGTAGAGTGTATAATGTCCAATGACACAGCAAAATGACTACAATCAACAATATGTCAAGGTGTACTTTAAAACAACTACAGGAGTGGAACGGGAATGCCCCGATACAGAGAAGAGACAGATGCCTGGGGTGTTGGTTTGATTAATTCACATTGTATGCCTGTATCAAAACACCACTTGTATCCATAATAATTAAAAATTAAAAATAAATAAATGAAACTATGTTAGCACTGAATCTAAAATGGCCTAATTATCTTTTTTTAGTAATATCATAAAAGCTGAATTAAGTGGGCAGATTAGTAGGTAAGTAAATCTCTGTATTCTTTATCAAATGATAAATTGTGTGTAGCAATACAGAAAACTTATTGACTTTATTAAGGAAAATATGAAGATTATGTTAGACATATGCATAAGAAGATGTGTTAAATAGACAGTTTTCTTTGGAAAATGATTTTGATTAGCCAGTTAAAAGGTGGTGAAATCTCGAAAATATACTAAAATAAAAGTATATAATACATAAGCTGATAGGTAAGAGAAAATGGAGCAAAAATTATGCTGTTTGAAAGGGAGTGGTGGAAATGAGAAAGAGAGAAAGAAGCAAAGATTGTGGGACCAAAAAGATGAAGAAAGAACCAGAAAGTGGAGTCTGAGAAACATTTTCGGAAATGTAGTGGTAATTCTATTTAAAAATTTGCACCAATGATTGTAACCTACTTTCTGCCTTTCCTCTGAAATATTTATTCAAATCTATTAAGTTCATCAGTAATTGGTAATTGTTACCATTTTGGCACATTTGCATCAATTTTTTCCTTCTGTATTTATACACTATATTTACCTGCATAGATCACTTGACATTTCTCTCTGTTCCATAGATCACTTGACATTTCTCTCTGTTCTTCTATTCCTTCTCCAAAGATAGATAGATAGATAGATATTATATCTATATATATCACACAATATCTTATCCCATAACATATCAGAAGTTTCTGAAAAGGTGCTTTTGCCACACATGCCTTTATTTGCTGAACAGCTAGGTATAGGCTGGGTTTCTTTAGAGTCTGATTTGGTGTCTTTTTGTGAGGGACCTCAGTCCAGCCTAGGGGTTGGCAAATTTTTTCCGTGAAGGATCAGACGGTGAATATTTTTGGTTTTGCAGGCCACAGTCTCTGTTACAACCCTCCAGCTCTGCCACTGCAGCACAGACACAGCCACAGGACACGTGTAAACAGTGCAGTGTGGCTCTATTTCAATAAAACTTTATTTGGAAAAAAGCCATCTGGACACATTTGGTCCTGAGCCAGGGTTTGCTGACCCCTGAGTTACCTCCACTTGCTTTTCCAGTTTGGTTAGCCAGAACACTGTGAATCTTTTGCTTCACTTGACCTGACTACTGAAATTGCCTTTGTTTTCCCACATTCCTGAACTAGTTGGAGGCTCAGGAAAATCCAAACCCCTCCCAGTTGCCCTGAAGGCAGGTGCCCCAGGCTCCCGCTGTGAGATCTGAAGCTGGAGTGAGCAGTGGGTTGGGGGGGTTGGCGGCACAGGGCTGGGTGGAGGGAGCCTTCTCCAGCCAGTCCGGAGACCCCTCAGGTGGGGAGCGGGGACAGTGGAGAGGTGACGCAGGAAGCCAGGTGGCAACACGTTTCCCTGGGGCTGACCACGGGGCTGGGGACAGGGTTCAGCACCTTCCTTGGAGGGCTGAGAGTGCAGTGTAGAGAAGCTGGAGTCCCCTCTTGTCCCCGGTTGACTTGTGGAGCTGCTGATTCCTGCAGCAGGCTCAGGATGTCGTATTGGGCTGGGTGCCTCTAAGAGGGCAGGACGTGTGATGCTTCTGTGAAAAGGAAAAGGGACCTCATGGGAACATCAGGATAAATGGGAAGGATCAGCGTTAGTCTTAGAAAGGGGACGTGTCAAGGGGACGTGCCACCCTGTGAAAGAAACCCAGGCTCATCATTAAGTCTCTCTCTGCCCCAAGGGGGGGGGGGCAGAATGTTCCACATCATTAAAGACGATCCCCCCACATTTTTAATCCTTGCCACTAGCCTGGTTTAATTTCTTGAGATGGGCACCCCCTCTATAAACCAGCAGACAGGAGGCGGGAGCCCACTCAGCTCCATCGGGGACACGGCTCCTCTGGAGGTGCGTGTGGGCCTGGACCTGCAGGGCTTAGAGACTGTCACCTGCAGCCCCCACCCCTGGGGAACTGAATTGGGGGAATCGAGGTTTCTCTCACTAGACCAGTGCCCCTTCATGGCCGCCCAGGCTCTGGGCAGGGTTCAGGATTAACTTCAGTGGCTCCCGCAGTGAGGAGGCTGGCAGCCGCTGGGAAGTGACCTGAGTGCACCTCTGCAGACCTGCACTTTCCTTTAAAATCATTATGAAGCTGCATTACTTCATCCCTTCCTGATTTATTTTTGAAAGTGGAAACTTCTGCCCATTTCTAAAGTTCATTCCTGCGAACAGCCGCACTTCCAGCACATTCTCAAAGCACCTTGATGAGTTTGAAAGCTCTAAAATAGTTGCCAAGGCACAGCCCTATGGACATTTTCTAGGAGCTTTAATTCACTCTCTTCATTTACCCTAAAAATGCTGTACACAGCATCTTGCTTCGTGAGGTTCGCAGTGGTGCCCAGGTCAACGCATTTGCTCTGAAGGAAAAATGAGAGCAAGCTCCTAATTAACCTCACTTTCCAGACTGCATCACTTCGGTCCCAAATATGCACAAATATTCAACAATCTTACATAGCGTCAGTGCTGAAATATTACAGCCCCCCCATAGACATTCATCCACAATACCTCACCAAGGCTCTGATTTCTGCAGACTACATTTCTAACCTACCCTTCATCCTAACCCGTCCTACAGTAAAAATGAATACATTTAGAATAAACACACACTCACTCTCTCTCTCTCACACACACACTCTGGTCTTCTGTGTACCCTTTACAGTGTTGGTAGGGAAGGTGAAGTCATAGTTGTGAAGCTGGCAGAGGAAATATTTTAGAATTAAGACAGCGACTCTTCCTTGAAGAACTGATGGGCAAAGATGCTTCTGTTGGTGGAGTCCAGCCTGTTAGTACACGGCCAGTTGTGGCCGGTCTACTCCCCGGGACATTGCACTTCTTCCCTGACACCTCCACGTACAGACCCAGACATGACCTAGCGGGTATCTCTCATCGAGGAGAAACAAACCAGCAAACAGAAAATTCCATCCTCCTCTCCTCCAGGGACGCTCTTCAGGGAGGAGATACACAAACAGACTCAGTAACTCAGTGAATACATTATTGTCTTGAATCAATAAACTAAAAACAAGAAAGTATTTTGAAGCTGCTGAAGGACAGCTCTAGCACTTTACAGCTAAATGCTAAAAACACTTTCACTCTTTTGTTTTCTGAAACCTGGGGCTGAGAAAAAAATGTATTTTTATTACATAACACAGAAAGAAAGGAGATGGCGGGAGATACTTCAGAGCGTGAAATACCTACCTTGTTTATCCCTGTTTGTGAACTTCCTATGTGCTTTTGGAACTCATTCTTCGAACATTTTTATTCTTTTCCATGTCCTAGAAAAGAAAGTCTCTGACAAACAGCTAAAAGTACATTGGCTGCAATGACATCTGGTTTATTAACTTGAATATCATCAATATTTAATTATCTCAGTCGAGAAAAGAGAGAAGGAGAAATGCTAAATTATCAGATTATTGGTTTGCGTAACATTTTTTTTTCCAAAATGATTCAGGAATGTTATTTTTGAGAATTATTAAGAATGAACAACATGTACCAGGATTCTGAGGCCTGGAGTAGCATCTTGTTTACCATCTATATTTAATAGGTGAGGAAACTGACTCTTATGCTTGACGGCAGCTCAAGGTCACTTAGAATTTTAAGGGCAAGCGGAACTGGAACCATTTTTCCTTGACTTTTTTAGTCGACCCTTCTGCCACAGCTCTGTATTAGCCTTATTTCATATTCCCAGTTGAGTAAAAAGTCTTAACTCCCACTAAATAATATAAATAATAAATATGAGCATAGTTTTTTAAAAATAAAATATGGCAATGGGGCAGGGCTTTGTGAATCTCTGTTAAGTCAGTATTTATTGAGTGCCTTCCCTGGCCAGGCAGAGGGCTGGGGATGGGGGATGCAAAGTGGGGAAGGCATTTGTGTTCTCTGTCTTAAGAAAGCTGATACTGTGACCAATACAGAGAGGAAAGGGGCAAACCAAGCATGTCAGGGAGAAGTGTGATTTGCACCGTGCCGAGAAGGAAGCCCTCTGCAGCGTCTGCAAGCCTGGGAAGGATGAGGCTGGCACAGGCCGGGCAGGTGAGTTCCAAGGCAGGAAACTACGTGTGTCCACAAAGGACCGTTCTGCTGGCAACCTCTAGACTCCACATCCAGTTTCTTTTCTGTAGATCACCGTAGCAACGCTTATCTCTTGATTAATAATACAGTATTCTGTCCGTAGCTATAAACAGGTGAGGATTAACAGAATTTCATGGGCAATCTTTTGGGAGTTGAATTACTCTGAAATAACTGTTATCTGAAACTGCTCACAGACAACTATGATAAAAGAAAATATCAGACATCCTGAAAGGAATAAAAGCACCAAAATTGAAGCATGGGCTTCCTTAATACGTACACTACTATTCTGTGTTGTGTTTTGTGAATTAGGTTCATCTGCAGGGTCGACTGTTAGGGCACGGAGCAGCCTGTGCATTTCTCCGGGGCCTCGGGCTCTGGGCAGAACTCGGACTGGATATGCTGTCTGAGGATTGAGGGGGGACAGCAGCCACAACACAAAGGCTTCATTCACACCCCGAAGCCATTCGAGTGGGATTTGTATGCGTTTCCTGTCATGTATACAGTCACCAGGGAAGGGAAGACAGAGACTTTTTACTTGTGTGCCATCAATACCCAGGCTGCTTCCATGCCCAGGACAGGGCAGCAGAGGTCGCCAGGCAGGATGGGGATTCACCCTCAGTCCCAGCTGAGCAGGAGAAAGGGCCCAAACAAAGGCAAGAGCTGGCAGGTTGTCACAGCCTGCCAAGCTAATGAGGAGTCGGTGCAAGAACAGTCTGGGCAGCTGGAGACGCAATTTCGGAGGTGTCAGAAGCTGTCCTCTGGGCATAGCTGGTGTGGGGACAGGGCTCGTGTTTTGGCAAGATAACTCCAAATACAATGCAAATTTTAAAAAAGCTAGATATAGTTCAGACTCCCTGTGGTGGTATTTGTGAATAGTATTAAAATCTTGGGTTAATATTGACCTGGCAATCTGATAGGCTAAGCCTTCAAGTCAAGGATGCAGAGGCTTACATTTATAAAAGGAAGAGTGTGTGCTTGCCTCTGTGTGTGTGTATGTGTGTGTGTGTGTGTGTGAGAGAGAGAGAGACAGAGAGAGAGAGAGAGAGAGAGAGACATCACCCTTATTTGCTCGATTCTGTGAGCCAACATCTTCAAAACTTTTATCATTCAGGGACCACTTAATGTGTTTTTTATAGCCACCCAGAACACTGATTTAGGGTTATTTACAAAGAAAAAATAGCAGTTATCACCATATTTAATCTAATCATATGTCTAAGGAGCAGGCCTACTATTTAATGGAGGGAGGGGGAAGATGGTAGGTATCTACACTCTCTCCTTAAGGCTTCAAGGCTCAGCTCAGCAGGGGATATTTTGAATCTTTGGTCAATTTCCACACACAGCTCCTTTATATATTTCCTTTTTATACAACTATTATTCTGACACTCTACTGAAACAGTGGAAACACAGCAAGGACGTGGTGCCTCTGTGTAGTCTGGATTCTTACTTTGACACGGACTCAGAAGCTATTATATGAAGAGGCTTCTCAGTGAATATTTATTTCAGCACTTTTTTCAGAAGAATCAACAGACATCAGATTTAAAATTTTGATATTTCCATTTGGAATAGTCGTGGGTGGATTTCTTACCTGTTTTTTTGATGTCTATCACCCGGAGAAGCCTTTCTTTCTTTTACTTCTATTCTGGTTCTCAGATATAGGTTTATGTTCTCTTTTGCCTTATTTTAATACCTAACAATGTTCTGTTGGCTTTTTTTTTTGCTTTAATAAAAGAAGAAAGTCATTAAGCACTGAAAAATCATTATATAGATGCAATGAAACTATAATAATTTTCTTAAGAAACTATGTTCTTTCTGTCAACATTAAAAAATATTATATCATGATATAGGCTCTTTTGGGGCTCTCTAAGAGGATGGATGTATTGCTGAGAAATATCACTCGCAGCTGTCATTCTAAATTGTGGGAATGGTCAGGGTGACATTTCAGGGACATTAATTCAAATCGTACTGTGAGCCCCGTTCTTTCAGAGCCGTCATGTGCCATCGTGGAACAGTGACGCCTGCATTGCTGTCCTCCTCTGCCCAGGGGACTGAGGATCCCCCAGTGACAGGGACTCAAACGACACATGCTCCAGCCTCCCAGTCATAGGTCTAGCACAGGGGTGGAGAAACTTTTCATGTTGGAAGGCCACAGTAAACAAATGAGGCCACATTCAAGAAACCTCAATTATACATACTTTAAAATGTTCATTATTTTGTAAAGATCTGACTACAAAGTCCTTAATAATTTCAAACCTATTTCTAAAAGGTAAAAGGAAAACTTTTAATGGCTTTGTTGGAATGTGTTTGAGGATTTGGCCACAACATGGCAGCGCACAGTTTCAGTGCATCGTCTAGATGGGCACAGCCGTTTGTGCCCTTGAGGGCATCATGATTTGCGTTAGCTCAGAGAATGGAGAATCACAGTAGTAAAAACTGCAGATGCTGGTGTGGTTGTGGAGAGAAGGGAACACTTTTACACTGCTGGTGGGACTGCAAACTGATACAACCTTTTTGGAAGGAAGTATGGAGAACTGTCAAAGAACTCAAGCTAGACCTCCCATTTGATCCTGCAATCCCCTTACTGGGCATCTACCCAGAAGGGAAAAAATCCTTGTATCATAAGGACACTTGCACTAGACTGTTTATTGCAGTTCAATTTACAATCGCCAAAATGTGGAAACAACCTAAATGCCCACCAATCCAGGAATGGATTAACAAGCTATGGTATATGTACACTATGGAATACTATTCAGCCATTAAAAAATGGAGACTTTACAGCCTTTGTATTAACCTAGATGGAAGTGGAACACATTATTCTTAGTAAAGCATCTCAAGAATGGAGAAGCATGAATCCCATGTACTCAAGTTTGATATGAGGACAATTAATGACAATTATTGACAC